>NNCF01129298.1:17300-57984 GCA_002313205.1 Laupala kohalensis
CAGGGATATTATGGATATGTCAACTGAAGACCTAGTTGCAGAATGGGAGGCTGACCACGTAGTTGAGGTCAGTCAAATCATGAGGAAGGTTAATGGTGTTCTCGTGAAGACCAGTTCCTTCGTCTTGACTTTTGACTGTCCCCAACTACCAAAGGATATTAAAGCTGGATGGCTTAACCTGCCGGTACGACCCTTTGTTCCAAACCCTCTGCGCTGTTTCAAGTGGCAGAGGTTTGGACATACAACTACAACTTGTAAGGGCCGTGAAACATGCGGCAAATGCGGGAAGGAAGAACACGAACCCGGCGTCTCATGCCCGGGGCCTGCTAAGTGCATTAATTGCACAGGCAGCCACCCGGTGTGGAGCAGGGAGTGTGTCGCCTTCCTCGAAGAAAAGAAGATACAGGAAATCAAGACTACGGAGAAGATCCCGTACGGTGAAGCTCGGAAGAAATACAGGGCTTTATACCCTGTATTCTCTACCAGTTACTCCACCGCAGCCAAGACTCCTGTAATCAAGAAGAACGTGGCAATCCAGGCCGATTTCACTGACGTGTCCACGACAACGTCGTGCACATGCCAGTGCAAATGCGGCAAAAAAAATATCCAAGAACCATCTGTCAAGCCCAAGACTATCTCCATTCCCCGTCCATCTAATGCAAAGACCAGCAGTGTACCACATATTCCTTCTAATACGAAACATCCGAAAACCAAGGAAAATTCGAAGGTAAAGTCCCTCAACCTTGTTGACTTCGTAAAATCGAAGCCAACAACCTCAAAGAAGTCCGCGAGACGAAAGAAGAACATCCCTGTTCTTCCTACCTCCGAGTCGGAATGTGCATTGTCCGACGGTGACGCGGAAATGCACATTCAAGAACCTGACCCCGGAGGTTCCAACAAGTAATGGCTTCCATACTTCAGTGGAACCTTAATGGCTATAGAACTCAACGTGAAGAGTTACAACTCTTAGCGCGTCGTAATCCGATATGTATCAGCCTACAAGAGACACACCTTTTACCAGAACACTCACCCTCTTTGCGAGGATACAGCAGCTTCAGATATGACGACACCACGGGAGATCGAGCAAGAGGTGGAGTTGCCGTGTTTGTTAAAAACACAATCCTCTGCTCTCCTGTTCTCCTACAAACACACATCCAGGCTATAGCAGTCAGAATTCATAGTGAACCATCTATGACCGTGTGTTCTATATATCTTCCTCCGACACGAGATTTTTCGGAGACTTCCTTTAGACATTTTATTCATCAGCTCCCTCGACCATTCCTCCTCCTCGGAGATTTCAACGCCCACAGTGTACTGTGGGGCTCGTCGAGCGATTGCCCCAGGGGCCGACAGCTGAATTGTCTCTTTGAGGAAGAAGATTTATGTCTATTGAACACCGGGGAGATGACCCACTTCGCTTTAGGCACGGGTTCATGGACTGCTATAGACCTGTCAGTTTGCTCTCCTGAAGTTGCTGATATCTTTCAATGGAGGGTAGAAGATGATCTGCATGGTAGCGACCATCATCCTATCTGGTTGTCGTTGCAGGAACGTGCGACTAATTCCGAATGCAAGCCACGGAAATGGATTCTCAGTAAGGCTAATTGGACACAGTACCGTTCTCTGTCTGTCTTCAGAGAAACTGGTAGTGTCCAAGAGAGGGTCGACCATCTGACCCAGATGATTCATCACGCCGCTGAAGAATCCATTCCGAAAACATCTATATTTCCGCGAAGACCTCATGTCCCCTGGTGGAACGACGCATGTCGATCTGCCATTCGGGCAAGACGAAGAACATTGCGGAGATTTAAGGCTAGTCCATCTCCGGAAAACCTCGCCGCATATCGGATTGCTAGAGCAAAAGCGCGCAGAACTATCAAAGAATCCAGATCCACCTCCTGGAAAGCGTTTCTAAGCACCATTAAGAGAACAACATCGTCCACTAAAGTATGGGAGTCCATCCGAAAGATATCTGGAAGGTATTCTCGAGTCCCAATATCTGGACTTAATTATCAGGGTCGGGTTCTCACCAACAACGGAGAAATGGCAACAGCAATGGCTGAATATTTTGCTGACCTAACATCTACAGCAAACTGCGATCCTGATTTCGCGAGAAAAAGGGAAACAGCAGAGAGCACACCATTTGACTTTCGTTCTACCAACTGGGAACCCTACAACTCTCCCTTCTCTATGTGGGAACTTGAGTCAGCTCTAGCGACAGTCCACAACACTGCTCCTGGCCCTGATTCAATTCATTATGAAATGCTGAGACAACTCAGTCTCGAGTCGAAAGAATACCTTCTGGATATCTTTAATCTTTCTTGGTCCGAGGGAGTATTCCCTAATTCCTGGAAGGAAGCAACGCTTATCCCTTTACTAAAACCAGGTAAGGACAAAACGAACATTAGTAGTTATCGAAGCATTGCCTTGACGAGTTGTGTTGGTAAAACTCTGGAGAGAATTATCAACCGACGTCTCGTCTGGTATCTTGAACGGCATGACTTGCTGAGTCGATCTCAGTGTGGTTTCAGGAAGTTCCATTCCACCCTGGACAAGTTACTTCTCCTGGAATCAGCAATTCAAGATGCTTTCGTCCGAAGACAACATCTCATCGGAATATTCTTTGACATCGAGAAGGCTTACGATACTACTTGGCGTCATGGCATTTTACAACAACTCTATGCCTGGGGATTTAGAGGACGTCTTCCTCTGATGCTCATGTCCTTTTTGGATCAACGTTCCTTCCGCTATAGAATTGGAAGAGACACCTCGGATCTCCTTCTTCAAGAGAACGGTGTTCCTCAGGGCTCAGTCTTGAGTGTGACCTTATTTGCAGTGGCCATAAACAGCATAACGTCTGCTGTAAAGAATCCTGTTTTACACTCTCTTTTTGTCGATGACTTTGCTATCTTTTGTTCATCACAGAGTGTCACAGGTGCGGAGCGACAAATCCAACTCGTCCTTAATAGATTATACCACTGGTCGAAAACGACAGGTTTTCGTTTCTCTGCTGAGAAAACACGCTGTGTTCTTTTCAGTAGGAGACCAAGCCTTCTGGCAGAACCTCACCTCGCCCTGGGAAACAAAGTTCTTAAATTCTATCCTTTTGTGAAATTCTTAGGTCTGATCTTTGATCAGAGATTGAATTGGATTGAACATCTAACAGACCTAAGAGCAAGAACATTAAAATCTCTGAATTTATTGAAGTGCCTCAGTAGCAGGGAATGGGGCGCTGATCGCTACTCCCTGCACCAGTTTTATCGAGCATTCATAAGATCTCGGCTCGATTATGGCTGCGTTGTATATAGCTCTGCTCGTGCAAGCTATTTAAAGAAGTTGGATAGTGTCCACCATGCAGGAATTCGACTAGTTACGGGAGCATACCGCACTAGTCCCATTCCGAGTTTGTATGTCGAGAGTGGCGAACCATCTCTTTCCCTCCGGCGGCAAATCCTCATGCTACGACACTTTTGCCACTTGCAAACTTTACCCGACAATCTGGTACACAACGCGGTTTTTCATCCATCCTCTTCTTCCATCCGTTTCTACAACAACAGACTGAGAGCAACCAAACCTTTTGGATATCGCTCCAAACAAATTTTGGAAACCTTAAATATACGCACACCTAATGTCTTACATCAAGGTTTTAGTAAGTCTCCCCCTTGGGCTTTGCACAAGCCGAAGATTATTTTCGATCTTCTGCATCATGACAAGAAGAACACTCCAGCTCCGATGTTGAGGATATACTTTCAGCTAATCCTCTACAAATACCGGGACCGTATCCCTGTGTTTACCGACGGGTCGAAGCAGGCTGATGGTGTCGGCTGCTCCGTGGTATTTCCCCGTGAGACCAGTGGCTACCGTCTAGGCGACTTGTGCAGTGTTTACACTGCTGAGTGCTACGCCATATTGCGAGCATTGCGAACTACAAAGTGCTCCCGCGGATCACATTTCCTGATTTTTTCTGATTCTCTGAGTGCCCTCCAAGCAATCCAGAACATGTATGCAGCTGATAAGCTGATCCAGAACATCCAGGATGTACTTTTCACACTGCAAAGTGACGGAAAGAACATAATGTTTTGCTGGGTTCCTGGACACGTGGGTATCAGTGGAAATGAGAAAGCAGACGTTTCCGCAAAGGCGGCATGCCTCAGGAATCGCGTGGATTTCTCCACGATTCCAAAACGAGACCTACTAAATTTCGTCAAGATAAGGATTCTCAGTGAATGGAGCAATGAGTGGTTAGCTGTTGAAAGGAATAAGCTCCGACTTATCAAATCATGTGTTAAGTCATGGAGCAGTTCCTGTAGGCCAGCCCGGCGCGACGAGGTCTTGCTGACCCGCCTGCGCATAGGACATTGTCCTCTCACTCATAGGTATCTCTTACTACTTGATGATGAACCCATTTGTGAGGAGTGTAGCTGTTCTCTGACAGTGCGTCATCTACTAACTGATTGCAGAAGATACTCAAGTATACGGAGACAAATTGGTCTGGCTGCAGATTTACCAACCATTCTCGGGAATGAAACGGTTAATGTTAATAAACTATTGAATTTTATGAGTAGATCGGGGCTCCTCCCACAAGTTCTCGGGAGGGTTTAAAATTTGCATTCCCTTTTCATCTTTATTGTCTTCTTTGTTTTCATCGTTCGTTTCTGTAATTCAAAAATATGATATTTAAAATATTGTTTTCCTTTTTTGCGAAATAATGAATTGGTATTCTGTTTTCTTTTCTTTTCTTTCATCTTTCTATTTAGATATTTGTATATTTCAGGAGGGTTTTTTAGTGGGTATGGTCGAGATATTCGGCGAGTCCCACACACGGGGAAGAGTTACTATGGCTCTTCTCTATGGTGCGAAACTGCATTTTTCCCTACTTGCATGGNAGCCCCACGGAAAAAAAAAAAAACTATGAAAAAGTATCTAGCTCCTCCGTTTTTCTCCAACGTTCCTTCAACAGAAAGCTCTCGCGGAAAAGTGATGCTTGGATTTCTCCAGTTGCAGAGACGATGACTATAACAATTCTTTCTATATGACGGAGCTGACCTCTGCCCTTGCGTCTTCGAAAGATACAGTCCCTGATCCTGATCAAATACATAACGCGATGCTAAAACGTCTTCCAGAGATAAGCATCAAATTTCTTTTGAAGTTATTTAACTGTATTTGGAATGAAGACACCATCCCTGCTCAATGGCATGGAGCCATAACTATTCCACTTCCGAAGGGGGGAAAAGATTGTTCTAATCTGTCTCACATTCGACCGATTTCTCTGACAAGCTGGGTTTGCAAATTGTTAGAAAGAATGATCAATTGTCGCTTTTATTGGTCTCTGGAATCACGAAACCTTCCGACCAATATCCAATGTGGCTTTAGAAGACAGCGGTCAACGCTAGACCACCTTGTTGCGTTATCTACCATTTCTCTGCCCCCAGGGGACTTACATCTAGTAAGTACTTGTTTGGGAAACACGGGGCCCCTAGCTGAGTCTGGCATTACTTTCACTTGTGTTAGGTTCCCTTCTTTCTCTTTCCTGACCTTCCTTGGTCACCTCTTGTTATTTTCGATCCCCACGCAAGGGTATCTTAATTATCCTCTTTCTCCCCTTCCCCCCCCGAAATATATGTAATGTATTGAGATATGTTGATATTCGAGTTGTAATTCAGGAGGGTTGTAGTGGGTATGGTTGAGTCATTCGGCGAGTCCTACACGCGGGGAGAGTCATGTTGGCTCCTCTTAGTGCGTAACTTTATTTTCTCTACCTGTACAGAATTTTTGGGCTTGAATGACCTCGATGTCGACGAGCCGTAAAGCCCCACAAAACTCTACCATCTCATCAGCGTTTGTAGTAAGGCAACACCTGGTGACCATCTTTTTTACCCTGGAAAAAGCTTATGACACAACCTGGAGGTACGGCATCCTACGCACATTGCACTCGTGGGGATTTCGAGGCTGTCTTTCTCTATTCCTGGAGAGCTTTCTATCTCAACGCTCCTACCGCATTCACCTCGATACTTATTTATTATCGATTTATGCTTTGGAAAATGGTGCCCCACAGGGTCAAATCTTAAGCTCACTCACTTTGCCATAGCCATAAATAGCATTGCGTCAATGGTTCGAGAACTGGTACATGCGTCTCTCTTCGTTGACGACTTCGCCATCTATTGTACGTCTAGCAGCTTCTCTGTCCTCGCGAGGCAACTGCAATTGGTTTTAAACCGTTTACACGCGTGGAGCATGCGTCCCGGCTTTAGTTTTTCTGTATCGAAGTCAGTCTCTGGAAAACATGGAGATTTTTGCGCATAGATTATTTTTGGTTCATACAAGACCTAAGTCGCCACCTTCATGTGTTCATTTTTAACTGCCTACGCAACTTGATCCTGCAGCATATACTTTTAATACGGAGTCCATCGCCGTGCTCATCAGAATTTACACTACTCTTTACCTGGTTCTTAAATACTTAACCTTCTCAAGGCAATTTATCAACCTGATTCATTCCTCATTGAAAAAAGAGATTTAAACCTGATTAAGAAACACCATCCTTAATTTCTTGTTGTAATTTATGTATTTCTGTGTTTGTTAATCCATAAATGGTTTGTTAATCCATAAACTATTCGTATTCGTGCTGTTTACGCGCATTTATACTTCCTATTTTATAGAGCAATATTTAGATGAAATACCTCTTTTGCCTGAACATATTCGCAACAATTAAGAAAACAGAAATAGACAACAAAAATAAAATAAAACCTTTTTTGAAACAACTCGGATTTATCCGGAACTTCTTAAACACCCACTCGGTTCTTGTCACTATTTCATGTGTCCTATCGAGATTGCAGAAAACCACACTCCACACCTGACATCGCTTGTCTCGGATCCTACCTCGTAGCTTGCGTCTAGGTTGGCAGATCCGAGCTACTAAGATTGGAGACGACGTGATGGGGGAGGAGGGGAGATCTAATTAGACAAGGAAGGCGTGGGGTCTGAAATAGAGATGCTCAGAGCTCGTGAGATACTCTTATTGGTACTTGCACAGAGTCGTGGTAGTGTTGAGCGGCGGCCAGAGTGAAGTTGGTAGTAGCCATGACGTAGCGGCTCTTGAGTCAGAACCCGGAGACAGTCTGGGTTGTCACTTGACAAGCAACTCTCACGCAATGCTCGTTCCTCAGCTACTGTACTCTCTGCTCTCTTGGATCTTTACTTTTGGTTTATATATGGTTTCTACTCGTATATCGTAACTTATTAACTCACTTTCTCTGGCCTCATGCCCTCATTAATGCCTGATGGGTGTCTTTATGACACAGTGTCTTTCAAACCGTATGCATGAGGGTGAGCCTACCATCTCTTACATTTACAGCATGTAATATTTATATCGTCCCGGGGCAGTCATTCAAGAAGAGGGATCATGCTACTCTGGTGAACCAGTTTCCTCCCCCATTTCTCATCGTCCTTCCATAAATGTCCATAATCCGACTGGGGTCTTCATACAACTGCCCAAAGGCTGATATAACTGAAAACCTTTTAGATTGCTGGAATATAGCGCTTCTCAACACAGGTCACTCCATCCACTTCTAACAGTTTCCAGATTTTTCTCACTGCTCGATATAGCATTCTGCGCCTTCAGTCTTTCCCCAATCTTAGGCTGGACAGTTCTTGATCTGAATGCAAGTGATCACTACCCGAATCTTATACATATGAATGTCTTTTGCCCCTGTTTCTTTCGGGTCCCCACGGGGGGCTCAGTTTCGACTGAGTATGGATTTGGCTACCCCACGTCTCCGAACTGGGGACTGGTACTGCGCCACCAGTCCTCTGATACCGTAAGCTTTGGGCATGCTTCAGCGACCACCATTGGCATGATAGTGGAAAGGGAGGAGATCTTGCCTTCATTGGCCGGTTCGCGAGGAAGGATTAAACCTCTATAAAAAAACCCTCAACCTTAAGGTGTGTTACGCGCCGATGAAGTGAATGGGTGTTGAGAATAAACACTTGCTAGCGGAAAACCTCTGTGGAAACTGCCGCACCTCAATTGAACAAGGCTTAGTGGCTTGATGCGGGGGCTCCACGTCATCCGACATTTATTTCCTCCAAACCCATGAGACAAGATGACTTCGACTTACCTGCCTTGCGGAGTGGGTGTACCGCAAGGTACGTATTCCACCCAAACGTCTTCGAAGCGACAGAGGGTTCACAGCCCTCCCGCATCGGAAACGAAAAAGGAAAAGAAACAGAACATTTCACATGAGAATGTTTTGTCGTTATGACACGTATCGACGGGTTACTTAAAAAAGTATCCCCGTTCTATATTTACAAAGGATTGCAAGGTTTAGTTGGAACGCTGAAATCCATTAAAAGGTTGCGTAATAAGAAACAACCACCAACAAGCAAGCGTTGGCACTATTAAAATGTACCTTGTTGGGAGAGTTCCCTGTAAAATGCGAGTTCAATGCTGCTCCTAATCGCAGCAAGGGGGTCGTAATTTGCAGGGACATTATGGATATGACAACAGAAGAACTTGTTGTAGAATGGAACGCTGACCATGTAGTTGAGGTTAGTGAAATCATGAGGAAGGTTAATGGTGTTCCGCAGAAGACCAGTTCCTTTATCGTGACATTTGACTGTCCTAAGCTACCCAAAGATCTAAAGGCTGGATGGCTTAACCTGCCTGTTCGTCCCTTTGTTCCAAATCCTCTGCGCTGTTTTAAGTGTCAGAGGTTTGGACACACGACAACATCGTGTAAGGGCTGTGATACCTGCGGGAAGTGCGGAATGAGGCACACGAAACCGGCGTCACATGCCCGGGGTTTGCAAAGTGCATTAATTGCACAGGCAGCCACCCGGTATGGAGAAGGGAGTGTGTCGCATTTCTCAAAGTAAAGAAAGTGTAGGAGATCAAGACTACGGTGAAGATCCCGTACGGTGAAGCGCGGAAGAAATACAGGGCTAAACACCCTGAATTTTTTACCAGTTACTCCAACGCAGCCAAGACTCCAAAATTATGAAGACTGTATCCGTTCAAGCCGATTTCATTTACGTGCCTACGACAACGTCGTGCACATACCAGTGCAAATGCGGAAAGAAAGATGTGTCAGTCGTTCCCCCTAAACCTAAAACTCGTACAACACCTCGTTCATCTACAAAGAAACCATCAAGTAGTGCAAAACCTACGACTGACAACTAAGACAGGCGAAGACAAAGCAGTGTTCTAGGGATAAACCCCTAAACATTGCAGAATTTTTAAAGACAACGACGTCCAAAAAGTCCCAAAGACGTAAAAAGAACGTCTCTGAACTTCCTTCAACCGAGTTAGAATGTGCATTGTCCGACGGTGACGCGAAACTGCACATTCACGAACTTGACCCAGGAAGTTCCAAAAATTAATGGTTCCATACTTCAGTGGGACTTTAATTGCTATAGAACTCAACGTGAGTTACAACTCTTAGCGATCTGTATTTGCCTGCAAGAGACACAGCTTTTTCCAGAATACTCACCCTCTCGACGAGGATACAGGAGCTTCAGATATGACACCATGAAAGTGGCATCACTTACAAAATCTACAACCCTGTTGTAAATCACCCCTGAACCTCCTTCGCTGCTTTAAGTGCATCATCAGGGGATGCTGACCGCACTTGACTTTTAGGTGTTTATAAGATCGATTTGTATGAGATTATGGCAGTATTGTATATGCCTTCGCTTCTTCATCGACACTTAGATCCGTTAACAATATCCATTATGCAGGAGTTTACATTGCTATTGGTGCCTTCCGCTTCAGTCGAGTAGAATGCTCACTAGGAGGCGCTAAGGGTGCTAACTCTCAACAGAAGACGCGATAGTCTACTTGGATTTTACGGAGTAAAACTGATTGGGGTTCTGGATCACCCCTACTAAGCATCACATCCATTTCCCAAAATTTTGTTCATCTGCAAGACCTTTGTTACCCCGCCCAGCGGGTGTCCGCTTTAAACATGTGGTGGAGGAAAATGGCATCGTATTACCTCCCCGAGTGAAATACCCACAATCTCTCACCCCACATTTGTCCTTCATGCAACCGACCATCGACTTTCAGAGCAGGACACTTCTGCTTCTGTGTACTTACAGATCTGAAAACATATTTGCATTATACGTTTATATATTCTGATATCTCAACTATGAACGATTCCGTTGGTGCTGTTTCCACTGCCATAGTGCCTCCATTCCTTTTGCAGTGTGTACACTGCGGAGAAATATGCAATTCTTGAAGTGCCGAATTTCATTCAACTATCTTCAATACGGCATATGCTTCTAAACAGTGACTCAGATCTCTGTGGTCAGTATCTTCTCTCTGCATCTCTGACATCTTTACACTGACGTTTCTCTCCTAGTGTCATTGCGCCGAATCTCTCTCGTGACCACTTTTCTTTCCTAGCCGGAGAAAAATCCTCGGAACCCTTACAATCGTCGTCCAATTAGTCTTCTTCCTTTTTTTTTTGGCAAACTGTTCGAGCGCCTCGTCGTCGCCAAACGTACACCTGTCCTTGAATACTCTAATGCTACTCGTCTCATCAAATTCGGATTCTCCCCCCACAACTCAGGGGACTTACATCTAATAAGTACGTGTTTGGCAAACACGGGGCCTCGAACTGAGACTGGCATTACTTCCACTTACTTGTGCCGGGCTACTTCCTTTCTCTTTCCTGACCTCCCTTGGCTACCCCTTGTTCTTTTCGATTTCGACGCTATTAGGACTAGGGTATTTTTAATTTTCCTCGTTGTAATGTTTATATATATATTTTGAGATATGTTTTGATATATGGTAATTCAGGAGGATTTTTTGTGGGTATGGTTGAGTCATTCGGAGAGTCCCACACGCGGGGAGAGTCATATTGGGTCCCCTTAGTGCGTAACTACATTTTCTCTACCTGTATAGAATTTTAGGGCTTTAATGACCTCAATGTCGACAAACCGTAAAGCCCCCACCCAAAAAAAAATACTCATCGTTCTATTCATTTGGACTGAACGGATTATTCATAGCAAATTTGAAAGAAACTGTTTTTGATCGGATCCTTTATTAGAAAAGTATGAAATATTGCTATTGTTTAGTGCTTCATTGTACATAAGTGGCTAATATGATGCATTTTATCTTATAGATAATTAATTCACATGTGATATTTGCGTCAGGGTTTGTTGTTCGCTAATTTCTTAAGCTGATTAATAGCAGTTTCTTTAGTGAATTCTGCTACGAGATTATGGGAAAGGGAAACTACAATTCTGTCTGCTACAATTAACGTCAGTTATATAATCTGTTATCTAAAAACACTCGCTTTCTATTTGTTCTGAATATGTCTTTATCAAGAATTAATCCACGATACTCGCGGTGTAGGAGAAAGTAATGAGGGAGGATGCAAGGCGAGATAACCGGTTCTTTCTCTTACTGCAAACACGTTATCGACTTAATCGTGTCAAAGGATTCTAAGTGAGTTTATGCCTGAATTCTAAAGCCTACATTACCCATTTCTTATAACTGCCAGTAATTGTTGTACCAACAGAGACGGACTGAGAGTTTAAAGTCTAGTCTTAGGCCTCAAGGAGGTCGCTTGATATTAGCTTTGCCTTCTGAGTTTGCAGCCTTTGTGTGGGTAACAAGGCATGTCGTCTGAATTGGATGGATGCATAATATTCACATCAGACACATGTCGACGCCACGCTTTCGTGCCATGCATTACACTTCGTTACCATTGTTTCTCCGCGAGGGCTATAATTAAAAGAATTGCCGTGTTCTGGTCTGCATTGGCAGGTTAAAAGTTTTCTGTTGAGACGCGTTTCGGACGCAGTCGCCACCTATTCGAATATTTTCGTATTTAATTTATATTTTGTCTCCAGTGTGTCTCCAGTTAAGCGAGCGCTCAAAATCTCTTAAGCTTCTTTGTTCATAGAAGACGCATTTTCCCAATCTTTTTTACCGAAGTTTAAGCTCCAACTATTAACTGGGGATATCGGGAGTTATCGATGTAAGTAGCAAAATGATATTCAATTTATAATGATACTGATTTTACTATTTACGACACAGAAAACACTTTTAAGTATTTTAAATAGTATTTAATATAATGTTTGTATGAGTAATGTTATTTTTAACATTTTGTATATGTATTTACGTGAATTATCGTTTTCACTTATTTTATTATGTTAATATTTATTTTCTATTTGTTACACCTGAGAAAGAAACCAATCTTGAGTACTGAAAAAAACCCAGTAAGTTTATTGTGACCGAGAAAAGTCGTGTGTTATAATTTACTTTTCTGCATGATTCAGTTGGTTAACTCGTAGCCATTTCGCGACTGTCAGTAATGGACCTTGTCCTTATGAAAAATAATCAACAAAAGTCATAATGTGTTCAGAACGTCTTTATTGGATGAATCTCAATTTCTGTGACATTAATTTTGATTTATAAAATTTAAAATCATTGAATATTGTTTCAGTTTTTACACTAGAAGCGAGCTATAGCCAAGTTACCGTAAGAGAATACACCAAAAACACCAAGATGGCTGACTCCGGGCGGACTCGATTGGTTTTCAGGGCAGCCACCACCAATATTTTAGAACAAAAACCCGACACTCGCTTTGACTTGACTACATAATATCGAACAAAACACGCAAAAAATCTGTGCAATTTTGTCCGATAAATTAAAAAAAAATTGAGCCCTTAACTAAAGATGAACTCGCAATTTTGAATAACATAATATTACTAATTTTAATTGGAATCAATTTAGTATTAAATGAATTTTTGATACTACATGGAAAATGTGTCTGACAATGTAATGGTAAGAAAATATTAAGCACCCTAGATAGAAATCAAATTCAAAGCACTTTATGAAGTACAAAAGGATAAAGAATAAAAAGTGTGTAAATCAAATTATACAATAAATACTATATTTATTAAATTTATTTACTATAAATACAAAGAAAAAAAAGGGGAACCCATTTACATTTAATGCTAGGAAGCAAAACTAGGGACCATCCCGGTGTGACACCTTAAGCGATTGAATAAAACCTAGCAAAACCCCAATCAGGATGGCGGCTTATTGCCGAACAAGAATAAAATTTACAAATTATAAATAACATAACTCAAATTACTACAACAGAGACCTACTGAAATGCAATATAGATAATGGAACCTAAACCTAAAAATACAAAAGAATAACAAGACTATTATAATACTGTTAACTGTAGCCTTACCATTCATATAAATCCAGGTTTCATCTAAAAATACAACAGGCAAAGGGCATTCGCTTCTCATGTTCTTGACATACTCTGTCAAGAAGCATGACCTTCTAAAAGTGACATCACTACTTTCTTTTAGGTGACAATATTTATCTCCTTTTTTCCACCTAAAGCCAAGACTTCGAATAACTTTTCTCATTGAAGAGAGAGAGCCTTTAAACAAGAAAACTTCAGGATTTTCCCTAACATGCTGCCACACTTCCTTCACAGTTACAGGGTACCCTAAATCAACACTGGATTACTTATTTTTGCAAGAGTTATTTCTGAGTCAATCAACAATACAACTAGTCATGAATGATTACTAACTTATTGTTAGATACAATTTACATTATTAGCATACAAATAACAGGATATCATACCTTTGCGAAGATTATCATAAATATAACGCGATATGGCTTCCTCAGAAAAATTGTCTATGCCCGTAACAGGATAGCTTCGCTTCCTTTTCTTCGCAGGAGTGACAAATTTTTCTCCTTCTTTCCCTCTCTTCACAATCTTCTGAACTATATTGAAGCCTAGCTGGAAGTTGAAACATAGCTCTCTTATTAAACTGAACTAAAAGTGTTCATTGTTGGTTAACCTAAATGCACATACTTGTATTACATAGTATTTTAATTGATAACTTACGATTAACATGAAATCATAGTTAATGCAGAGAAATACTTACACCTAATAGTTGGGCAATTCTCACCAAAACTTCCGTTTCACCACCAGTATCAAATATACTCTTTTCACGAGGGTCATTCTTAATGAACGAGTACATGTGGAAAATACTCTTCTGCAGTGAACTCTGAACTGCAGGAATCCTTTTCAGTTTCTCGGCCATGGTTGACAAAAGTAACACACGCTCAAGAAATTATTAAACGATAACACCTCGGCAAACGAAGCACGCACGTTAAAATTTCCGTGTGGTACTATTGAAACATTCGTAACGGGCGTACCAACGCTATGGAAACAACAAAGAAACTACCGTAAAATGAATTTTGTTGAAAGTAGATTAAAAAATAAAGATTTCTTGCATAAATTACACATGTATTTTGTAGATGGGAATTGTGATTTTCTGTTACTCTACAAAGGATAAAGAAGAGTATTTTAAGGACTGGTTCTCCTAGAGTTATTTCGTCAAGTTTGGTGGTAGTGAATCCAACGTATAAGATGAAAATATCACTAGTCGAGTTGTATACGACATAGGGGGAATCAATTCTGTAGGTTGGCAGTTCTCCCAAATTTGGTGTATACTGTTTCTTGAATTTTACTATAAGAGAGGGATCTACTCTAGTTCATTTTTGACCTGCAGAGGGCAGGTCGAAATCTTGGAGTCCAGAGTGCGTCTAGTAACAAGGTGTGGCCGATGCGTGTCCAGGTTTCCGACTAGTTGGAGGGAATCCAATTAATTTCATATAAATTTCTAATTATATTTCAATAACTGCGTCACATTTTTTGCATGTTTTTTAAAAATCAAACAATGCAGAACTAATAAATCTTTTGCGAAACAGAGTCCTCATGTCTAGATTTTAAAAACGTGTCAATTTGAAGGAAAATGGACGCATTCGGTGGTAGGCCACACTTTCTCAAACGCACTCTGTTGACGACGCGATATGAAGAAATCAACCCCCTTCTAGACGCACTGAGGTCTTTACTAATGTTTGCTATTCTTCTTTCAATTTATTTTCCTAAAAAAACGTTACTTTGTTAATGTTCGTTTTTTTTAGTTACAAGTTTTTATTCTAATTATACCCCTCAGGGGACTTACATCTAGTAAGTACGTGTTTGGCGAACACGGGGCCCCGAGCTGAGTCTGGCATTACTTCCACTTACTTGTGCCATGCTCCTTCCTTTCTCTTTTCTGACCTCCCTTGGTCACCTCTTGTTCTTTTCGATCCCGACGCTATTAGGGCTAGGGTATCTTTCATTTTCCTCTTTCCTCTTCTTTTTTTTAATGTTTTTAGTAAAAGTCATGTGATATGATGGAATTTGTATTTTGAGTTGTAATGCAGGAGGGTTTTTAGTGGGTATGGCTGAGTGTTTCGGCGAGTCCCACACGCGGGGAAAGTCATGTTGGCTCTCCCTAGTGCGTAACTGCATTTTCCCTACCTGTACAAGTTTTAAGGGCTCTAATGACCTCGCTGTTGACGAGCCCTAAAGCCCCACAAAAAAAAAACTAATTATATTATAATGCGGACTATGAAATAAGATCGCTGTTTACACCAGCTACCTCAATTACAATCGGTTAATGAGTGAATCAGTGAATATCTTTAATATTTTCGTTTTCAGTATACGTCAGTTCTGTACCCGTGGCTTTGTCAAAATTCATTTCTCGTTTTTGCCTTGAAGTATTCATCACAACCAAAGGAGTCATGATATTGTGGTTCGGTAATTTTATTGAAGTTGCTTCACAGATAGAGAAGCCTCAACGTGTTGCAATCTTATTTACTCATTATTGGAGGTAGAAACCACGATTTGTCAATGAATTCATTTATATGTGAAATAATTCAATAAAATTACTCATCGTTCGTTTTCAAGGTGTAATTCAAATAACGACATTGCCAGAACTTTATTTCTCTAATGTAATTTGTACCAGTACTTTTTATTTTTGAACATATGTTTCTTTTTTAATATTGGTTGTTATAAGTTGCCGCTAAGTAACTGTAAAGTAGTAATTATATAAATTATTATAATCATCAAGTTCAATGTGGCAGTTGGGTCCCGACAGTACTTTCTTTGAAAACTCTGCTTTTCTTCGTCTGGTTAAAGAAGTTGATTCAAATATTATTATTAACTATTATGTCGCGCTTTATTGCTTGAACATACAGCATTCTAGTGTACCATTATCGAGAATTATTATACCTTACTATTCACCCAGGGGTGGGCTGGAACCGTCCAGATAGATCAAGTGGATGAGATAAATTGAGGGTGCCACCCCTATCCTCCCTCACACAAACTGAGTTTCAAAATAAATTTCTGAAGACAAGTGATAACGATGTTTGACTTCCGGCTTTGTAATGTTTTTTACTTTCTTAATTATCAAAGAGTTTATCATTAGCTTTTTCACCTGGCGTTTTCTTAATTTCTCATGGCTTTACTTCCTTCATTCAGAGTAGTTGGTTGCTTCAAGTAAGAATAATTATGAGAGACATTTTGTCTGTCAATTGATGCATCATAAATTTTGTCGAGTGCCTTAAGGACGTAGTGCGTTCAACCATTACTCTCATCCCCCCCCCCATGAATTGATTGATATACTTTCCTATTTTCAGCGAATTAAAGTAATTGACTGTTGTCCCCAAATTTCCTTGCAGTTTTCGTTTAGATTGCGACTGAGAGCACACAGTCACACTGGGTCAGGTCACCCCCCTCACGCCTGAACTCAGTGGTTTCTTCGTTTTACTTCCGTCCTTTTTTTTGTGTTGTAATGCATAATGGAAGGTGACGAATGAAATTTTCTCCCCAATACATTGAAAAAGAAACAACCCCTTTCACACACAAATATTATCTTACGGAAAATTCGGCCTTTGCCACACGATTGTATTTCGTTTGTGTATAGGACGTTTTGCGATTTGCTGTTAAACTTGTTTGACCCATTCGACACGAGCGTCAACGACCACAATATTCGAAGTGCTAGCAGCCAAACTAACGAAATTTGTTACATTTCGTATTTAACATTATCATGTTTTATTTATTTTAGTCTTATTGAACAGACTACCACGCACACTATGTACATATTCTAAGAGTCATTTTTCGTCATTAATACGGGTGGCTAACCTAAATATATGTCAAACGTGTATTCACTTTTAAAACGTTTCCTTTATATAACTCGTCTAATGATCGCTATTTTTCATTTCTCTTCGTCATTTAACTATCTTGTTTATTGCTGTTGAACGTGTCGCGGCATCTCGCATTACGTATAGTTGCACGTGATTTTTATCTCATTCGTTTTATTATATCTGTCTTTGTGACATCCACCGGAGATTTTTTATTCTTACGTTCATAGACTACCAATATTTTCGCCATCCCCTCTTGTACAAATTTCTTACTTTTCTTTACTCTTAAAGCGTTATGTGCGCACTAGGACAAGAGAAGTACGTCATTGCTTCGTGAGAGTTCCCCACGTCATTGGGAGAATGGGGCAAGTAAATGGAACATCTTTTCCACACGATTCGAGCGATACTATTGTATTATTAACAAATATCCTTTTTGTATTTATGTAAAATACTGAAATTATAAATCGGCGCTCGATTATATTCTAAAACCCGCACTCTTAGCAGTTTGGATTTGTTAGGTTTGCAACGCCACTCCCCTGCGACGGGGTCGACCTTCGTTCGACCAATCGTAGGCAAACTTGAAACTGCTTCCATATTTTCCATTCTACTTCCCTTCCTTCTAACCATTCTTCTTTCGTTTCTTCTTTCCTTTCTTCATTCCTTCCTTCTATCCTTTCTTCTAACCTTTCTTCTTTTTTTCTAACCATCCTTCTTTCGTTCTTCTTATATTTCCATCCTCCCTTCTTTTCATCTTTCATTTTTTCTTACCTTCTTTCCTTCCTTTTCGTTTTTATTTCCTTCCTCCCCCCAAGGGACTTACATCTAGTAAGTACGTGTTCGGCGAGCACGGGGCCCCAAGCTGAGTCTGGCATTACTTCCACTTGTGCGAGACTCCTTCCTTTCTCTTTTCTGAGCTCCCTTGGTCACCTCTTGTTCTTTTCGATCCTGACCCTATCAAGGCTAGGGTATCTTTCATTTTCCTCATTCCTCTCATTTTTGTCCTACCCCTCATTTTTTGTCTCCCCTTATTCTTTTCCCCTCCCTCATGTTATGTGCCCCCCTAATTTCCCCCTTCCACTTTTGTTTTGATGTATGCTGTGAGATATGTTTTAGTGTGTTGTAGATCAGGAGGGTTTTTAGTGGGTAGGGTTGAATCATTCGACGAGTCCCACACACGGGGAGAGTCATGTTGGCTCTTCCTAGTGCGAAACTGCATTTTCCCTACCTGTACAAGTTTTTCGGGCTCCAATGACCTTTGATGTCGACATGAGCCGTAAAGCCCCACAAAAAATTATTTCCTTCCTTATATCCTTTCTTTGTTCGTTCCTTCTTTTCTTATTTATTTCCTTCCTTCTTTTCTCTTTTCTTCCTCCTTTTCTTTTTTCTTTCCTTCCTCCTTTACTGACTTTTCTTTCTTCTTTCTTTCTTTTTTTCCTTCCTTCTAACTATCCTTCTTTCATTCTTCTTTCCTGCTATCTTTCTTTTCTTCTTTCCTTCCTTCTAACCATCCTTATTTGGTTCTTCTTTCCTTTCTACTTACTCTTCTTCATTACTTCCTCCTTTCCTTTCTTCTTTCCTTCCTTTTTTCCTTCCTTCTAACCACCCTTCTTTCGTTTTCCCCTTCCTTCTTTTCTTCTTTCTTTTCTTCTTTTCTTCCTTCTTACTTTCATTCTATCTTTTCTTCATTCTTTCCATACTTTGTTTCTTCTTTCTTTCATTCTTTCTCACCTTTTATGTATTTCCTTCCTTTTAATCTTTCGTTCTTTTTTTCCTTCCTGTAAACTTACATAAATTCTAGGGAAATAATGTTAATTCAGTCACGTTAATTTCAAAAGAGTACCACTTCTATTCTTCTAAATACAGAATTCATTTGAAACACATAATACTAATAATAAAATCATTCTTCATTAAAAATGTTTGCGTTGATTTTCAGTATTTTTCATTGAATTCTATAGCAGGGGACGAACATGGTAATTTAGATGCATTCTTTACGAGTAAAAACCTTTTTACGAACCAACAAGAATATTTATGTATCTGAAGAAAAAAGTTATTAGACATTAAGCGTAATATTTACAGTAAATTAAGTAATTCCTATCATTGGCGCAGTTGATAGGAAACATACAAATTTAAATATGAAGTTATTGTAACTGGTTGGTCTCAGCATTCCACATTGAGGGACATATTCCAAGAACTTATTTTAAATGTATAAATCTACTCTAATTAACATAATATTTTACCATCAATACAATATAAAATTTCGTATTTTCAGAAAGCGTTGAACAAAAATGTGAATTTATACGTATAAGGTTTTTAATTGGAACATTTGTGTCTTAGGCGGTGTATTTAAATGGCGTTCTGCTTTTTGCTGCCTTTTAAAATACAAATTTAGATTATTGTTTCACAAAAAAATGAGGATTACATAGTAAGAATTCAATGACATAAATTTGCTAGTCGAGCCGTACGTTTACGAAATATGTAAATTTGAACTTATATCCTTAGAATTCTCTTAGTCAAGTCAAACTGTCTCCTCGTAGGCCCCAAAGGTGCCCATGGCATAAAGAAAAAAAGCACATTTGCCCAGAAGATGCCCAGAAGTCTTCATCTTGAACAGACCACGGACACGCAAATGGCAAGACACTGTTGTTTAACAAATATAACGTAGAATTAAAGAAGCTTATATTTTCTGGTCTAAAGTTGACCAGAAACAACGAAAAGATTCGAAATATACCTCGCGGAGGTAAATGGTGAATTTTATCATTATTAGTGGAATATATTTTAGTTTTTAGTCACACACATTTCAAAGTATTTATTGCAAGTAAAACTCATGAAAAAAAATAAGTTTAATTTATCCTTGAAATTCAATTAATTCGCAAATATATGGTCTCAATACCACATGCCATGTAATGGAATATATCGGAAATTATAGTATTCTGTAACTGAATGCTGAATAATGCAGAAAAATCGCTATTGTTTCACAATAAAATGAGGATTACATAGTATGAATTCAATGACATAAATTTGCTAGTCGAGCCGTACGTTTACGAAATATGTAAATTTGAGCTTATATCTTTAGAATTCTCTTAAGTCAAGTCAAACTGTCTCCTCGTAGGCCCCAAAGGTGCCCATGGCATAAAGAAAAAAAAGCACATTTGCATCAATTAAGATCTGTTGCTTGTTGTAGATCCAAGTGTTTTTCGAAAATTTTATATTATTTACACTTATTGCTTAATATGTAACAGAAAGATTACAAACGAACAAGACTGGGAAAAAGGGTTATCAAAACACTCTCACAAATTGGAAAGCGCTGATCACACATAAATATATCCATAGGAAATATAAATTCAAACACAATATTTAGACGCATAAAACCCTATTCTCAAACTGAATAATGTTACTAAATGTAGTTTTGATTTAAGCAAACACAATTAGAAAACCACATTACTTTTATTTCAATTTCAGACTTTTCTGCTAGATTTATTCTGGTCACCAAAGATGAAACTTTCGTTATTTAATTCAGTAGGATTTCATATTCTATAACCTGAAATAACACCATTTTAAAATGCTTCAATTAAAAGGCAAACATAATTAAGGAGAGAGATCGCAATGACAAATTTACTATCAGTCATTTGTTATATTCGTTTAGAAATATTGTTTCAATTCTCAAAATTAGATCCCACTCTAAACCATATACCTTATTGATTTACTGTCTGAATGTTAAAATACACTTTTTAAATTATTATTAGTTTGATATTAGTAAATGATTGGGTTGGTTGTCCTTGTAGGTTTCATTAAAAGGCACACATGGCGAGTAATACACGTCATTATTGCAAAATCAGCAATATAAAATTTAAATGTATCTAAAGAGGGAATTGAAAGAGTCACATTACAATGTGTGAATAACGTACAGTTACGCGAGACTATTGTATAAAATAAACGTAATGCTTGACGATGCTACGTTGTATTAAAATAATACCGATCTTATAAAACGATGTCTAATTTCGATTTTCTTGTCATTGTATGTTTCCATTTTTTCAACACGTTAAACAAAAATGAAAGTAATTAGAATATATCAGACGATACCGAGATTAACTGCGAGAGCTTATTATCTGCTTAGAGCCAACAAAGTTGATGCGTTATGCGACGTTGCCCAATAAACAGTTAGATTTTCTCAGCATCGTGGGAGTATTCATGAAGATATCGTTTATTTCACATCCATTGAGTCATTCTCAGCTGATTTATAATTAAATTCGCTTTCAAAAATCTTTTCTCGTATATCGCCAGGTGTTTCGAAAAAGCCAAATAAACGCTTAAACGATCGTGCAGGTAGCGAATTAACGAACGCCTGGCACGAGGAGTCTCTTATTCACCCGGCCTACAAATGATGTTGACGAGTAAGTTATAACCCCATAGCACCTGATTACAGACCATGTCTTAAAAAAATTACCCTTCACCCAAGAGTACCAAAAATAATCCTACGGTACATGGCTCTAAAAAGCCACTTAATTTATTTGTGGTAACGTTGGTCAGTACTCCAGAATAGATCGAAGTGGAGAACAGCATCTAAACTCGAAATAAGAAATGACGTAGTAATTTTAAAAGATTCTCTATTGCCTTTTGTTTAGAAAATAGCTAGGATTGTCAAGAGTTTTACAGACCAAAATGGGTTATTCCTCACGATACAAGTTGTTTCGAAAAAACAAATATACGCTTTAAACGATCGTGCAGGTTACGGATTAAGAACACCTGAGACGAGCAGTGAACTCTTAAAGGTGTGTCTTGCGCGTGCGCAGTTCTGCAAAATTGAGATTGCCAGTTTAAAGATATAGTATAAATTTTCAGTAAGCTGTGGGATGCCGCTGCGTTTATCACCGAGTCAGCTTGTCGCTCGTCGAAATGGGGTAGTTACAATTTACACCATCAGAGTGCACCCGTGACCAGACCAAGGTCGGCTCCCTCGCAAAAAGGAGACGGAAATATTTCAAAATTAAATCAACAGAGCGCGCAGCCACCGGTCTACCTCGAGTCGAAGGACGATGAAATTCATTTGTTCAAGGCTACTTTTTTACGAGAGACGAGAAGGCCACTGAAAATACGTATTGTATCTTATCAAATTTGTTTTTTGATCATTTTTCCATATTGAAACATTTTATTAAAATTTAAGTTATAAATTGTGTGAATTTGCTTCTTCATTTCAACTCATTATTGGCATAGCTCTAAAAAAATTCATGTCAATGAAATCTTATTTTTTAGAAGCTCCAATCAGATTAATTCTTCTTCAACAATAGGTAGCGTTATTTATTGATTCTTCTTCTATTCACAATTGTGAAAAAACTGTTATTCAGGAGTCTGCTTCTGCTGCTGTCTCGAATTTGCTGTCTTGCAGAATTTTTTTGTTTTGTGTTGACACCTGGGATTGATCCAGTGACTTACAGATCGTATCGTTTGTGTTAGGGCTTTGTTATCTTGAGTTGTCTCCCATTCACTTTGGAGGGCCAATATACTTAAAATTAGTTCATTTTACACTCAGAAATCATTATTTATTTATATTAAAATATTCTTTGGAAACAAAATTTCGCCAATCCATAGAAATATATACAAAATTTCTGTAATTTATCTTTCTATAGTTATTTGTTGAAATTATTTCTTTCATCTACGACTGTATGTAGAAATGTTTACAATACCTTATCTTACCTGACGAGACGACCTCGTGTTTCTCTGTGGAGGGGAAACTTTACATACACGAGCTTAGGAAAGTGAACCTTGTGAAGTATTCAACCGCCATGTCTTCGTTAGGGAAAATGAGATTGCGTTGGTGGAAAGTACCAATTTCAGTGCCTCGGCAACTGGAAGGCAATATTGAGTAAGTCGGAGAACTGCTTGCATCCCCCCAGGGGATATTTTCTAGTAAGTACGTGTTTGGTGAACACGGGGCCACGATCTGAGTCTGGCATTACTTGTGCCATGCTCCTTCCTTTCTCTTTTCTGACCTCCCTTGGTCACCTCTTGTTCTTTTCGATCCCGACGCTATGAGGGCTAGGGTATCTTTCATTTTCCTCTTTTCTCTTCTTTTTAAAAATGTATTTTAAATGTTTTTAGTAGAGTCTTCAGATATGTTGGGTTTTGAGTTGTAATTCAGGAGGGTTTTTAGTGGATATGGCTGAGTCATTCGGCGAGTCCCACACGCGGGGAGAGTCATGTTGGCTCTGCCTAGTGCGTAACTGCATTTTCCCTGCCTGTACAAGTTTTAAGGGCTCTAATGACCTCGATGTTGGCGAGCCGTAAAGCCGCACAAAAAAAAATTGCTTGCAAGTGGGTTCAACAATATCGTGAAACTGGGGAGGTTGGAAGGCGTGCGGGTACTGGATTGTGGCGAGTGTCTACCGAATCCCAGGCCCCTGTTTTGGTGAACCAGGCTAAGGAGAATAATTTTCTCTCTTCGGAACATTTAACACGCCTGTCTATTTTTCCTGGTTGCGCGAGAACTGCTAGAAACCGTCTGAGAAATAATGGACTCCGATCTACGAAGGCAGGAACAATTGAGGTGCTTTTCGAGGAACATAGAGTGTATAGGTTAGCATTTGCCTAGGAAAACATTAATCGTGATTTTCTCAGACTAGAGTGTTTTTCCTCTGCAAATATCTGACCTTTGCGCGTATATCGACCTCGTGGAATCCGCCATTTTTGTGAGTTTGTGAGAGAGAGTGCACGACCTGGACGCGTATCTGTGGCATGTTGGGGCTGGATAAGTTGTCGCGGTGTAGGTGTCCTTCACAGAATGCAAGGTTGTCTTGATGAGCATCAGTATCTCCATATCTTGCGAGATATTATGATTTCTTCGGTGTGGCAATTGTATCCTGCTGAAGATCTATATTTTCAGCATGAAAATTTATCTGTCCACACGTCTCGTTTCGTGCAGGAATGGATTGCAGAGTAGGAGGAATTGGAAATTCTCCACTGGCCCTTGCATGCCCTTGACCACAACCCAATCGAAAACGTGTGGACGGAGACGAAGTGATTCATGACCGAAAATTGGCATGATCCACCTCCCACAACCACTGATGCGCTTTGAAATGATGTACATGAAGCTTGGGAGGAAATTGCCAGCATCACGAGACCTTAGTTAACTCAATCTCTAGACGGTTGCAAGACGTGATAGACTATGACGGTTTTTGGACTCGTTGTTAAGTGAGCAAAACAGGCATTTTGAGGGCTGAAAAAATACAAAGATATCCACAATTTAGTGAGTGTTGAATACTTTGCATAGATGTTTAGTCTTCTAAGTTATGGTTTGAAAGTAAAAAATAAAAATAAAAGTGGATTTGAACCAGGTAAATTCACTTCACACTTTCCATTTAGCGAGCACATTAGCTATGTTTCAAACAGCCTGTGTAGAACCTATCGTTCTTACTTCTTGATTCCACGAGATTAAATTATAAGATCTTTTGAATTATACGAAAGTCATTTTTTATAAAATAAAAGTATATTTGACACGTCCTTTAACGGTTATTGATGTTTATTAGAATAATACGGTTATTATTAAGTTTCTTCATTCTACCCGTCGAAAACTATCTAAGTGTAATAAAGATGTGTAGTTCTTCATCCTCTGTATTTACATTCTTAGCAAGTCATACAAAAACGAATGCTATTTCAATTCTACGAATACTGTTAGTTTAGTTCAATAAGTGCTTATAACTTTTTTCTTTATTAAATATTGTGCTCCAATTGTATAATATGATAAATCTAGATGCTATATGAGTGTATTTTTTCAATATATTGTTTGGATATAAATTAGACAACTTAAGGCATATCCATTCCCTCTTCTATATTTTTATTACAATCAAGTATACTTTTACATAGTTCCAACTTCACATATTTTGGTGATCTTAGTAAACAATGTTATGGTGTATTAACATATCACACTTACTATTCAGTCAGAATTAGAAACTGTCGAATTGCTTTTTGTGTTATAGTTTTCTTTTGAAGAATTGATTGCTTTTTAATTTAATATTGAATAATTTCTCCATGGGTTAATTGATATTACAAAACCTTAAAAAATGTATTATTGAATACTTTTATTCACATATGAACAAACTAAAAATACAGTAACTTAAGAGATCATGTATAGAATTTATATAATAGAAACTTTGAACTATTGAAATAAAGAAAAAATAAGGAATACATTTTCCCTGGCAATTCTGTTATCTAATTTCCTGCTTTCCAAATTTTCTTATTATTCTCATATATTTGAAATTACTGTTCTTTAAGTTTTGTTCCCATAAATCTTCTAAGAATTGTGACTCTCCCATACTGTTAGGTAATCCAAAGGCAAAGATTCTAGTTCTTTTGTCACTGCCTAGCTTCTTCCTTTCTGCTCCCGTCACCACATTCTTCAATTTTCTTTCTGCTTCCCTAGCTGCAACGACTAACAATAAATTCTCGTTTCTAGAGACCTTACTTCTTTCTATGTGTATAACCTCTTTTCCTCGTTTAATTACCTGTTGTATTCGAGATTCTATTCCAGTCTTTTCTGCTTTATTCGTATTTTTACTAAAACGTTTTTGTTTTCTGACTTCTTTAATTTCAATCTTTCTGCAAATGTGGTGGGTATGTTCTCACTCATTTTCCCTTGAGTATCTGCGAACCGTGTAGTTATTTTATCCATTTGGTAAGAGTACTGGTTTTCTATCACTTGCTGTATGTTCTCTGTTGTACTCTTTGCCGTTTGGGAAAACTGTTGTCCTATCACCTCTTTCATCAAACTGTCAACTTCGTTACTCAAGCTATATGGAGTGTCTACCCTATCCACTTTTCCTTCTAAATTTTGAAAATTTTCTTTAATATTTTCATCTTGCCTTTGCCATTCCATATGTGCCCTACCAATTACTTTGATTTAATTCAGTAACACCTAATTTGTTTACTAATTTTGTCTGTGACACTAAACGATTTTATTTACTCCGCTCTCTTCCAGGTCCACCCCTGTTATCTTATTCTCTATTCTATTGACAGCTTTCTTTAAGTTAACACTTGTTCGTAAATCCTCATTAATGACATTCATACTACAGTTCGCCACAATTCTGCTACTCCACCTTGTATTAACCCTTGTAAATTTACATTTACCCTCCGGAATTTTACCCCTTTGAAAGATTCCCACATTATTTCGACTTGTTTTTGCATTCTCTCTAAATTTACACCATTACGTTCAGTCTTTACTAACCTCTGCAAGGACATTTCCTTCTTTGCATTCCCCCGACGATATTATACTGCTGGGGGTTTATCACCACTACATAATACTTTTTCACTAGAGCAGCTTCTTATGGTAGGCGACACAAAGTTTTAGCTCATACTAACTTATGTACTGATTGTTTCTTCAATTTGTTGTCTTCCATTATATACGCGTTAACTTCCGCGAATTCAAGTAATAACAGTCCAAAATCTTTTACGAGTATTTACTGAATTTTGATACTCCTTTTCTTAATCCCCCCCAGGGGACTTACATGTAGTAAGTACGTGTTTGGCGAACACGGGGCCCCGAGCTGAGTATGGCATGACTTCCACTTACTTGTGCCATGCTCCTTCCTTTCTCTTTTCTGACCTCCCTTGGTCACCTCTTGTTCTTTTCGATCCCGACGCTATTAGGGCTAGGGTATCTATCATTTTCCTCTTCTTCTTCTTTTTTTAAAAATGTTTTTTAGTAAAAGTCATGAGATATGTTGGAATTTGTGTTTTGAGTTGTAATGCAGGAGGGTTTTTAGTGGGTATGGCTGAGTCTTTCGGCGAGTCCCACACGCGGGGAGAGTCATGTTGGCTCTCCCTAGTGCGTAACTGCATTTTCCCTACCTGTACAAGTTTTAAGGGCTCTAATGACCTCGCTGTTGACGAGCCCTAAAGCCCCACAAAAAAAAAAAAATTTCTTAATCCTACACATGACACATTCTACCATCGACGCTTTTGGCGTAAATCTCCACCACTCTTTTACTCCTCGTTATTTATACGTTATAGGCACTTTTTAATATGTAATATGACCATTCCCGAGGTATTACTTCGTGACATGCATATATTTTATTCCTAAACTATCAAGCCAAAGATTTTTTCTTTCTACTTGGCCGTAAATAAAAACTCAATGCAAACTCAGAACACAACAGGGCATCAACATATATTTTATTTATATATAGAAACTAGAGTTAAACAAGTCACTTTTCCAGACCTACTCTACACGAATTTTATTATTCCTCACAGCTGTTCGTTAGGTCAGCGACAAAGCTAGAGTCAAATATACTTTTACCTATATTAACAATTTGTGCGAAAATATGCCACCTCAAATAGACTGTAAACTTTTCACTTTCCTCTCTGTCTAATGAGCATGTACTGTTTGTCTCATCCACTGGTACTTGGACACAGAGCCGAATAGCCTCGGTATTTTCTTCTTGAGATCGCCAAGCATCCACTTCCTGATTTATTGCTTCGCTTCCATGTTTCGAATTGTATGTATTAAACCTAATTCATGCGACTGTAAGCTCTAATTCTCTCAAAATCACACGATATCTGCGGAGTCAATACCACACATTGCTCACCGTTGCGTCGTCGAGTTGGAAAGAATGATCAATCGTCGCCTTGTTTGGTCTCTGGAATCGTGAAACCATCTGACCAATATCCAATGTGGTTTCAGAAAACAGCGGACAACGCTGGACCACGTTGTTGCGTTGTCATCAGTGTTTGTATTGAGGGAACATCTTGTGACAATCTTTTTTTTACATTGCTTGTAGTACAACATATTTGTACGAATTTACTAATGTTATTTCGGAGCTATTTCTGTTCGCTGGTTCCTAGGGGATTAATTGAAACCATATTCCGTTCGTATCGACTCTTATAGTCTGGGACCGAACACTTATATTAACTCATACGTTGCAGAGTTCTATACACGTTAAAAATAAAGATACACATAAGGAACTCTAATATGTACGAAGGTACAGCAATTCTAATACTGTGAAGGGTTAGAATTGCCGTACTTTCCTTTCACAGCATTCACGATTCACTGCAATGTGACCAATATGACCTTCGCCTACCAGTTCTTAGACTTCTTTAGAAGGGACTATCCTTTCCTTAGTACTTTGGCAGAATCAAACTCTTGCGTAATCGTTCGGTTTTTCACCTCCTGATTATGAAGTGCCCCATGAACTTCCCATTATTTTTTAATTTGGCGATATGCCGAAGTCGTATGTAGAATTATAGAACAGTCCATTTTCCGTCATGCCACGCAAATTCCCTATGCTATGTTTGCTGTTAATGACAATCCAGCAGCAAGGAACCGCAACACTAGAGTTGTTTGTTGTTCAAATATCGAAAAAAGTGTCGTTATATGTGCACTAAACATAATGATTTTCACTCACGTCGGACTTGATCATACTTCCGATTATATCGTGTATTCTCATAAACGTAGGGATACTAGCTCACCCCGTGACGAAGTATCTGTGCCCAGCTGCAAGTTATTGCTAAGTGTTTGAAAAAAAAACACAAAATAAACGCTTGAAATGATCGTGCAGGTAACGGATTAATGAACACCTGGGACGAGCAGTCAACTCTTGGTTACAGGTGTGTCTGCGTCCTCGCAGTTTAGCAAAATTGAGATTGCCGCTTAAAAGATATATATTTTATGACTCAGTGTGCGGTGAGGAGTGAGTCGCGTGACATCGACACGCCTTGTCGTTCGTCGCAATGAGATAGTTTCAAATTATACCATCAGAGTGAGCCAGTGACCGGACTAAGGTCGCCTCTCTCGCAAAAGCAGACGGAAGTAGTTCAAAATTCTATCAATATACTGCGTGAAATCACCGAATTATTTCGACATATACAAAAGACGGACTTTGAAGACGAATTCATTTGTCAAGTCAAATTCGGCTGTCATCTAGAGAACCAGGAATTGACTGAAATACGTATTGTATCTTATTGAATTTGTTTTTTGGTCATTTTTCCATATTGAAACAACTTATTAAAATTCGCATTATTGAATGGTGTGAATTCACCTATTGAATTCAACTCATTATTGAAATAGCGCTAGAAAGATTCACGACAATTAAACTGTATTTTTTAAAGCTCCATTCAGATTAATTCTTCTTCAAACAATAGG
The DNA here is from genome assembly GCA_002313205.1 of Laupala kohalensis. Taxonomy (NCBI): domain Eukaryota; kingdom Metazoa; phylum Arthropoda; class Insecta; order Orthoptera; family Trigonidiidae; genus Laupala; species Laupala kohalensis. The sequence goes on from NNCF01129298.1 coordinate 46,433, forward strand.
CTGTGCTCTTTTATTGATTCTTCCTCTCACACTTGTGAAAAACTGTTAGCAGGCTGGCTGGCTGTTGGAGTTGGTGTTTTGCAGTTTTTGTGTTTTGTGTTGACACTAAGGAACTACTTATTGAATAGGTACTCTGATGCAGCTATTTTTGATCCAAACTCAATATTTTGTATAAAAAACTGCTACTTTCTTCTAAATACAAGGTCCGAAGTAATTTTGATGCGTTTTCTTAGAACCGACAACTTACAGAAGCCGAGTTCAGACCAAAATGGCGGTATGAGAATTTCTTTTGTTATTGTGTTATCGTTTTTGCTTTTGTAATCGGTACGAATAATATCAATCAAGTAGGTCGTGGTCGATACCATCTCTAGTTCCTATTACGACCAGTAGAGGGCAGTGCAGGACAGCATCTAGAACATACTTCTGGAAGTCCCTGAGATTCCGTTAAAGCATCATGAGTTGCTGGTGAGTGTGCTGTGCATCTTGTCCATCTTCGCCACCGTAGTTGGAGGCTTCCTGGGGAAGATTCACTACGGCTTCTCGCTATGGTGCGAAACTACGTTTTCCTCACCTGCCAGGGCGCTAATGACCTTTACGTTGACGAACCCTAAAACCCCACAAGAAATCCGTACGGTTGGCAATTAATTATTCAATATTGGATAGTATTATTTAAAAAGGGTCTAAGGGAAAGTGCGAAGCCATTAGAGGGAAAACATATCCTGTCCTCCCCAAATGCAAAACTCACCTTCACGCGGTGGACCCTGTTTTCACAAACTAGGCTCTGGCGACCGAGTATTGCCAGGAGAACTATATCACCTAAGCAGGATATGCCGAGGCACACGCGCAAACCATCAAAGTGCAGAGGCACGTAATCAGGTCTTAAGACAGCAGCCTTGTCAGGTTACTCGTAGAGTAACGGGACAATCACCCCTTACCCTTCTATATTTTGAAACTATTAAAGACACATGTAAATAGCCGGTCTAAGTCGAGGGAAACTTTTGACAATAAAACGGAAACGAAAATTGGATTTTGGAATATATGAATATTAAATAGACCGGGCAATCTCAGACAGGTAATAAATAAGATGCAGAGATTTAAAATGGAAATTTAGGGTTGAGTGAGATCAGGTGGAAGGAGTTTGGGACCTTTGAAACAGTAGATCGTTGTTATACCATTTTATACTCTGGAGTTCCAGAAGATAAAAAACATGTAAGTGGCGTGGGTATACTTTTAAATAAACCAGCAAAGAAGAGCTTAATAGAATGGCAGCCAGTGTCCGATAGAATAATTGCGGAATGATTTAAAGACAAAATAAGAAATGTTACGATATTACAATGCTATGTCCCCACAGAAAACGCTGAACGAAATGCCAAACTTGACTTCTATTCTGATTTAAAATAGACCCTGACCTAAGTGAATCAAAGAGAAAAGTATTTTTATGAGCGATCTGGGTTAGTGATAATACGGAAATGCAGCATGTGATGGGACCACACGGAAAGTTAGTACTTGTAGGAAAGTTTTATATTTAACATTGAACAATGTAAATAGGCACTCATAACTTTTATAAATATATATGATAAATGTACAAAGGAGCATCAGGTAGCATACGTACCATTCCCTACTGTAGACGTACCTTACTACATATAGGATGAAACTCCTCCATGCATTAATACGTCGAGATGCATGTTGTTACGCCGAGGCATTACACGCCATGTTGTTTATGCCGTCGTCAAGACGAAAGACTCAGAGGTTCATGATCCAAGGACCAACCTTTCTTGATCAACACGATCATAACTCTGCTAAACTCTAGCGCAAAATAAATAATCTTCTTATTCAATATAATTAGTTTTTTCACGGTGACTCCATCTTACATAATGTAATAAATTTGTGCCACAATTCACTCACTGAACGTGTTATCGAATTGTGCGAACCAAGTCGTGATTTCGCGAAAACGTTTGCTCCATTGGAATAGAACTCCTTGTCAAAAAAAAATTTCGCGCTCACTAAGTATATATATTACATGTCTAATTTTTTAATCAATGCTAATGCAATTTTTTTCAGTTTATTTCCAGTCTATTGTGTAACACAACCAACTATTCACAACCAACTTGCGACAGCTGCCAGCATCACTAGCAAAATTCGGAGAAACCAGAAAAATGTTCGTCCACGCGAGATTAAATCTAATCAAATGTGCTGGTATCATCATTAATTCGGCAAGCAAGCTCGACATTGCAGCACACTTTGTGCATTCCAAACAGGAAATTCTTCTGTTGTCAAGAACCACTGCAAAAAGTCGAATGCATCAACACACGCCGCAGATCAAATACGACTACCAAAGTCATCTTCATAAAAAACAAGTGAAGTATTTAAGCCGTCTATACCAAATTTGAAAATATCGAAATCTATCTTGAAACTAACCAACCAAACTGACAAAGCTACATGCGGGACTATAGAGGCGCATCCCATAACACTAAAATCTTTGAACGATCCATCGAAAACAAAATCGAAAGTATTCGGTAAAGGACACGCGATCTTGGATCAGAGATCATCGATTTCGAACCAACAGGAGACCACGCTTTCGAAACAGATTCAACGTGGTTCTTCGAACCACGCGAAGAACACACACGTAGTACAAATAAAAGGCATCCCACAGGAGAAGTTTTCCCAGGAATCGCCAGAACCAACGTGAATTCAAAACAAGAAGATATGAATCACTATTTAAAGAACTTCGTTTTACCGCAAACGGACACAATCAAATAACAAACCTACGTTTTTCTGCTTGTACAGCACAATATAATTGTCACAAGAAACCAACGCAACTGCTCAGGACGAACGCACAAACGATAACGAAAAATCCTATTGTCAACATGTCGAAAGGAGATGATAATATCATTGTCGGAAACGTTCACGGTCAATATTTACGATGTATGCAATAACTAATTGTGTTTTTCTCTTCGGCTAGATGAAACTGTTAGACCAATCCACCAGAACTGCCAGAACTCAGCATTCAACGCTGGTTAACGAGTAAAACTTCATCTGTATCTAATTATATTGTATATATCACTGCACAGCACGCGCGTAACTTCCAAAAATCATATTCATTATCCGAAATGGAAAATATTTTTCATACCACAAGAAAATATGACTGTACTAATGGAATAAGAACTGAGAAATCATACAGTTTCACTGAATGACTATCACAATTGGGATGGTGAATTTTGAGTTATAACAAACATAATCTCTGGAGATGAAACATGTTATCCAGCTCTTTAACCTCTCCTACAGCTTTGTGTCGCAAACCCTACATCAACATGTTTACTAATACCAATTTCTTTTTTACTAATACCAACACAACATTGCCACTTTGATGACTGATGAGATGGACCTAGAGATAGCCCACATCCTGCAAGGCGCTACCATATCCTCTCCTGATCCTGCCACTGGGGTCGGTTCCTCACATCCTTCAAGGAGCCATCTCCTACCCTGGTCCATCCCAACACTTCCTCTCAACCGACGTTCCTGGCAGCATCTCTTGCCAACTCATTCACCTTGGACCTCCCTCAAGAAGCCATCTCCTATCAACGTTCACGTCAACTACCAACATTACGGTAACATGACAAGACTGTCAAGAAGATCACCTTCTCAGAGAAATACAATGCTAGGGCACTTTTTCCTTGAACTTCAAAAGATCCAGAACGCGGATCAACAGGTTTTCAATAGCAAGGTTTTTCCCCGAAGAGGAGGGAGTGATATGTAGACGTACCTTACTACATATACGATGAAACTCCCCCATGGATTGATACGTAGAAATGCATGTTGTTACGCCGAGGCATTACACGCCATGTTGTTTATGCCGTCGTCAAGATGAAAGACTCAAAGGCTCAAGATTCAAGATCAGAAAAATAGATACCGTCCGCTAGAGAACCTCTACATGCGATGCAATTTATAAACATTAGGAAATTCCATGAGACGCACACGTCGTATGTATGATTAAGCATACGTCGTATATTTATTTTGAAGTTTCGAGAAAGCTGGAAGAGGCGAACCTCGACGCTGTGTTATGTCATTAACGCGTCGAGGATGTTTCAGTACGACGGATTCTCTTGATGAGGAAGCATCGTCTCCGATCCTAACCTCAATATCAAAAGATGCAGCTCTGCGCAATAGCCCGACTTGCGGCGAAGCTATCTTCAGACGCCACGATACGCCATCTTGCGGCATATAGCGAAACTATCTTCAGAAGCTTGGACGGCATCGCCCTCTGACGGCATACAGTGAAACTATCTTCAGAAGCTTGTACTGAAGCGCAACCTTTCGGCAGACGGCGGAACTCTCCATACACCACATTACGCCACCACACTGACTATCTCAAAACCTCGTACTCAAACGCCATCATACGGCCAAATTGTGAAGACTCCCGTCGACTGAGAATCTCAGCGCCGACCTGCAGAGGAGGACGGATGCTCTCTTACCAACCACCAAGTTATTCAGAGTCGTGAGTTGTACAAAGGAAACTGTTGACATTAATTTTATGCGCCTGTTGTTGTCATCCTGTTGCATTAGTTCATATCATTTGTTTTTACTCCAACTGAAAAATAAACCTTGTCCTGTTTCCTACATAACCTGAGTATTTATTTTGGGAGGAGAGATCTCCTTGCGAAACTAGTCTCCATATCGAGACTTGTGAAGCAATAACATCTCTCAGCCGACAAAACCTACGAATATATTCTACGCCAGAATGGTCACACGCGTTAAGACTCAAGTGGTCAAATAAAGAAATGAGTCGAGTGGACTCTTTTTATGATGTAATTTTTAAATGCTATGATCTCGAAAAAGTGATGGTGAAACATAGGGAATCGTCAACATATCTTTTAATGCTCTAACGTAAGATACTTCATTTACATGAACGAAAATTCTAGTGGACATTTGTAGATTAATGTATATGATGATGATGTGTACTCAGCAACGTTTCTCTCTTCTTCAGGACTCTAGGTTTAGACCCCTCAGGGGACTTACATTTAGTAAAGACAAGTTTGGCAAACATGGGGCCCCGAGCTGAGTACGGCATTACTTCCACTTACTTGTGCATGGCTCCTTCCTTTCTCTTTCCTGACCTTCCTTTGTCACCTCCTGTTATTTTCGATCCCGACGCTACTCGGTTGCGAGGGCTAGGGCATCTTTTATTTTCATTTTTTGATGTTTTGATATATTGTAATTCAGCAGGGTTTTTAGTGGCTTCTTGCCTCTTATTGGTGTAGAAAGGAGAAAAAGGAAGGAGACACGACACAATCATGTGCTCTTCAATGGAATCGATGGGATGGTCACTTGCTTGCTTCCGGAGAGTCAATAAGTTTATTGTTCTCCACGTGGTCATACGCAGTTTGTAACAACGTTAACGAAAATTAATGTATAATTATTAATCGTGTTCTTGTATCGTAAATATATCAGTTGTCTTCATATTGTACCAGGGTCTAATTATATTCGTCTTTTGCAATATGTAATGTGGGTTTTAATTTAAACCCTAGGCGTGTCGTGGAGTTAAGAACGTTGGAAACATTTTATTTTTTTAATTTCCATTTACTTTGTTCTTCGAAACGTAACTTAGTCGGAATAAGTATCTTTGAGACGTTTTTATTTATTATGTTCTTCATTTATATAAACGAAGATATAATTGTTTCAATCAATTATATACATTCACTAAAATGTAGCCATCAGTGTACTATTTCGTAGCACCTGATGGTACTTCCCGGTTGCAATCCATCTCTCGCAGTAAGATATGTTTTACAAGTGTTATCCTTTTGTCATGGCTTACTATTCCATTTTAATCATGCAAACTTGAAACCTTTTGTTTCATTGTCAATTTTTTTTAAACTAATACTAGTGGCAGAAAACTATAAATAGTTGACACCATCGATAGTTATGGATGGGTTTACTAAGAAATATCGATAACGGTCGATTTTTAAAATTTCTCATCAACTTTAAGATTAAACTGATTACGCGGAGTACAATGAGGTTGGATAGTTATGATTTTGTATCGTTAAGAAAAGATAAACGCAGGTATGTAGTTTTATTAAAAATACGCACAAGAAAACGGTGAAAAGAATACAATAAAATAATCAATTTGATCTGGTTTGTAACTCAAAAAAGAAAGAAGTCAGATAACACATTGCCAAAAGAAAATATCTGGAAAGTACCAGACATTCTTGTAATGGTCCATTCTAGGTAAAGAAAACCGGAATATCGATAATCTTAGATTTAATTTTTGAACGTATTAACAATTAACGGGAATAATATATTTTTAAATATAATTCGGTCTCTAAAAAAATTGATCCTTCTGATTTAAAGGCGTCACGTGACGTATTCAAAGTTGTAGGAAAGCTATGGGTGACAGCTCTGGCGGGACACGGGAAGATTAAAATATGATTATCAGAAACTATCGATAATTGGCTATCGATTGTGGTCGATAGTGGAAACTATCGGTAATTTTCAACCTCTAACTAAAACCATGATGTTTAAAAACACGAGTCTATATGCATACTACTCGCCATCTACTGAATCCCAATCCCAGAACATGAACTCTCCGCCTTCTTCTTGGAACATTTTCTTCTCACGTTATTCCTTAGTGCGCTGGATATTACCTCGATTGTATCACCTTGTCCTGTTAGATATTCCGAAAATCAATTATGCGTTTTTAATAATCGACATTAAAATAAATAGCAGTTTATAAATGGGTATGATCACGTGGAGGACACATCCAACATGGAAAGAACATAATGTTTTGCTGGATTCCCGGACACGTGGGAATCAGAGGAATTGAGGAAGCAGACGTTTCCGCAAAGTCGGCATGCCTTAAGACTCGCGTGGATTTCTCCACGATTCCAAAACGAGATCTCCTAAATTCCTTCAAGTTGAGGATTCTGAGTGAATGGAGCAATGAGTGGTTAGTTGTTGAAAGGAATAAGCTCCGACTTATCAAATCTTCTGTTAAGTCATGGAGCAGTTTTTGTAGGCCAAGTCTTGCTGACCCGCCTGCGCATAGGACATTGTCCTCTCACTCATCGGTATCTCTTACTGCTTGATGATGATCCCGTTTGTGAGGAGTGTAGCAGTTCTCTGACTGTGCGTCACCTACTAACTGATTGCAGAAGATACTCAAGAATACGGAGACAAATTGGTCTGGCTGCAGATTTACCAACAATTCTCGGAAATGAAACGGTTAATGTTAATAAACTATTGAATTTTATGAGTAGATCGGGGCTCCTCCCACAAGTTCTCGGGAGGGTTTAAAATTTTCATTCCCTTTTCATCTTTCCTGTCTTCTTTCTTTTCATCGTTCGTTTCTGTAATTAGAAAATATAATATTTAGAAATTGCTTTCCTTTTTTTTGATATAATTTATTGGTATTCTGTTTTCTTTTCTTTCATCTTTGTATTTAGATATTTGTTGATTTCAGGAGGGTTTTTTAGTGGGTATGGTCGAGATGTTCGGCGAGTCCCACACACGGGGAAGAGTCACTACGGCTCTTCTCTATGGTGCGAAACTGCATTTTTCCCTAATTGCATGGGCTCTAATGACCTCTATGTTGACGAGCCCTATAGCCCTACAAAAAAAAAGACATACCCAACTGATTTACTCTCCGGAAGAAAACAAGAGACCATACCATCAATTTCGATCTAGGGTCGTAAGAGACGGATTTAACGATTCACTACACTCCCGAAACAAGAAAAAAATAGCTACAAGATTTAATAACAACAGAATAAAACAAATTTGTAATTAATAAACACAAAAATGTCAATTACGTAAAATATATTATTATTCCGCGCCCAGCGATTGTCCGTTTTAAACAATTGCTAGAGAAAAACGTCATCACACTACCTCCCCCAGTGAAATACCCTAACTCTCTCGCACCACCTTGGTCCTTCATGCAACCAAACATCGACTTTTGACTGTCTAAACTTTCAAAGCAAGACACTCCTGCTGTTGTGTACCAACAGCACTTCGGAGAACTAAAAAACCACAATTTGGATTATATATTCATATACATTTGTAGAAGACATTGTCACTTCTATATATTGTCGTTGAATAACCCCCAGTAAACACACACACGCCACGATGTGTTTACGTTCCAAGACAAACAGATGTTTTTACCAAACGCTCTACATGCAAGGCCAACACATCTGACAAGGCCACATTAGCATTGGTTTATAAACACTCCTTGTGCCCGCGGTGCGTATACGACCATGTGCGCATAACTAAATTCAGCATATCAAGAAAGTTCCAGAGTAGCACTCTATTAAGAGGGTTCAAGAAGGGGAAGAAACTGTGATTCAACAACTATCACCATAGTTGTTAATTACATACGTTGTTGATTACAACGAAGAATATTCTCTTTTCGTCCGGCTCGCGCACAAGCCACACGCTAACGCACTGCTGCGACGAAGCCATTACGAGTTCAATTTTGATCGAGAAATGCACACGGTGAAGAACCACTGCTGCATCGAAAGCACCTACAAGGATGTGATATACTTCCGTCCTGTGATTTTGTGCTTAACAAAACTATTACGTCAAGACTTCTGCTCCAAATCAGTGAGTTACGGCAGAGACCGATATCAACTCTCTTTCAGGAACATGGCTGACAAATCATTTGAAGTGCCTTACTGCTGTGAGGAACATTTCTATTTGTTTTGGGATATTTCGTTCCGGAGCATTTTCAGTCACTGAATCTGCGAAATAACACGAAATATCATCTTCCCCCGACACACTGATGGCTCAGCAATGAATAATTCCGTTTGTGCTGCTTTCCACTGCCATGGTGCTACCCGTTCTTTTCGCCTCCACCCCCAGGGGACTTACATATAGTAAGTACGTGTTTGGCAAAACACGGGCCCCGAGCTGAGTGTGGCATTACTTCCACTTACTTGTGCAAGGCCCCTTCCTTTCTCTTTCCTGACCTTCCTTGGTCACCTCTTGTTTCTTTCAATCCTGATGCTAGGGTATCTTTAATTTTCGTCTTTCTTCCTCTCCCCTTCCCCCAAATTAATGTATTATTTTGAGATATGTTGATATTTGAGTTTTGAGTTGTAACTCAGGACGGCTTTTAGTGGGTATGGTTGAGTCATTCGGCGAGTACCTCACGCGGGGCGACTCATGATGGCTCTCCTTAGTGAGTAACTGCATTTTCCAAAACCTGTATAAGTTTTTAGAGCTGTAATGATCTCGATGTCGACGTGCCGTAAAGCCCCACAAAAAAAAGGTTAGGCAGCAAAGCGAGGAACACAGAGGACATTCTTTAACCTTTCATCTGTCCCTACGTCAGATTCAAAGGTTGTTATAAAATCATCTTTTCTTGGGACATGGGAAGCCGAATGGCAAACTTGCTCATTCAATCTGAGAAAGGTAAAAGACTCCGCGTTGTTCTGTGTGTCATCATCCGGTGCGAACAGACGCGAAGAAGTAATCCTTACATGTCTTCGTATTGACGACTGCTATCTCATCCACGGTCATCTCTTAAGCGGTGAACTTCCTCCCATCTGCGAAACTTGCAACACAACACTTACCGTGGAACGCTTTCTTCTGGAGTGTCTCAACTATAGTACCAGCCGACGTCGACACAATCTACCCAACAGTTTGAACGTTATGCTTGGGCAAAATGTACCGATTTTTATACGTCTTTTTAAATTGCTTCAGGAATGTGACCTCTGGAACAGTATCTGATCTTTTTTTCGTATTGCTCAAATCCATACACGAAACGGGGCTCGTCCCACCAGTTCTCGGGAAGGTTTGGATCTAAATGTTTTTTTTCTCTTTACTTTGAATTAACATTTTTATCTCTCCAAATTTAATTTTTCTCTTGCTTTCGATTTAATTAAATTTTTTTAAAAATTATATCTGGATATATTTTAATTCAGGCAGGTTTTAGAGGGTATGGTCGAGTCATTTGGAAAGTCCCACACGCGGGGAGAGTCATGTTGGCTCTCCTTAGTGTTTAACTGCATTTTTCCTACATGTATAAAATGACTCTAATGACCTCGATGTTGGCGAGCCGTAAGGCCCCACAAGAAGATCGACCATTCCTCCTCCTTGGAAGATTTGGCGCTCATAGTGTACTGTGTGGTTCGTCGAACGGTTGCCACAGGGGCCGATTGCTGAATTGTCTTCAGGAATGTGGCCCCCCAGGGGGCTTACATCTAGTAAGTACGTGTTTGGCGAACACGGGACCCCGAGCCGAGTCTGGCATTGCTTCCACTTACTTATGCCATGCTCCTTCCTTTATCTATACTGACCTCCCTTGGTCACCTCTTGTTCCTTTCGATCCCGACGCTATTAAAGCTAGGGTATCTTTCATTTTCCTCCTCTTCTCGTTCCTCTTTCTTCTTCTCTTCCTCCTCCCAGGGGGCTTACATGTGGTAAGTACGGGTTTGGCGAACACGGGGCCCCGAGCCGAGTCTGGCATTGCTTCCACTTACTTATGCCATGCTCCTTCCTTTATCTATACTGACCTCCCTTGGTCACCTCTTGTTCATTTTGATCCCCACGCTATTAGAGCAAGGGTATCTTTCATTTTCCTTTTCTTCTCTTTCTTCTTCTTCTCTTTTTACTTCTTTCCCCGCAGGGAACTCAGTTTCGAGTGAGTATGGGCTTGGCGAACCCACGGTCCCGAGCTGGGGACTGGTATTGCGCTACCAGTCCTCGGACACCGAAGGCTTTAGACATGCGTCAGCGACCTCCATTGGCGCGATGGTGGAAAGTTGCATGTTTTGAAGGGCGGAGATCTTGCCTTCATTGGCCGGGACGCGAGAAAGGATTAAACATCTATAAAAAAACCTTCAACCTCAAGGTGTGTTACACGCCGATGAGGTGAATGGGTGTTGAGGAAAAACACTCACTAGCGGACAACCTCTGGGGCAACTGCAGCACCTCAGTTGAGCAAGGCTTAGTAGCGTGATGCGGGGGCTCCACGTCACCGGACATTTATTTCCCCCGAACTCGTGGGACGAAATGAAAAATTCTTGTTTTCCCCTACCTTTTTCCCTGCCTTGCGAAGTGGGCGAGTCGCAAGGTAAGTACTCCGCCTCAGGGTCGTCGAATCGGCCGAGGGTTAAAAGCCCTCCCACTTCACAACAGAAACAGTTAAAGAGCATTCCTTATGAGAATGTTTATATCGTAATGTCGCGTATAGACGGGACACTTGAAAAAGTGTCCCCGTTCTATATTCTTAAGGGTTTGGAAGGTATCGTTGGTTCTTTGAAAACCATTAAAAGATAACGAAACGGAACAATGTTGCTTGAAACAAAGACAAGTAAACAAGCATTGAAATTACTTGATTGTAATATGCTTGGCGAGTTCCCTGTAAAGTGCGAACTCCATGTTGCACTTAATCGCAGCAAGGGGGTCGTAAGTTGCAGGGACATTATGGAAATGGCAATAGACGATCTTGTTGCAGAATGGAAGGCTGACAATGTAGTTGAGGTCAGTCAAATCATGAGGAAGGTAAATGGTGTTCTCGTGAAGACCAGTTCCTTCATCATTACATTTGACTGTCCTAAATTACC
>NNCF01129298.1:61422-72786 GCA_002313205.1 Laupala kohalensis
TAATGTCTTACATCAAGGTTTTAGTAAGTCTCCCCCTTGGGCTTTGCACAAGCCGAAGATTATTTTCGATCTTGTGCATCATGACAAGAAGAACACTCCAGCTCCGATGTTGAGGGTATACTTTCAGCTAATTCTCTACAAACACTTGGACCGTATCCCTGTGTTTACCGACGGGTCGAAGCAGGCTGATGGTGACGGCTGCTCCGTGGTATTTCCCCGTGGGACCAGTGGCTACCGTCTAGGCGACTTGTGCAGTGTTTACACTGCGGAGTGCTACGCCATATTGCGAGCATTGCGATCAACAAAGTGTTACGGCGGATCACATTTCCTGATTTGTTCTGATTCGCTGAGTGCCCTTCAAGCAATCCAGAACATGTATCCCGCTGATAAGCTGATCCAGAGTATCCAGGATGTGCTTTTCTCACTGCAAAGTGATGGAAAGAACATAATGTTTTGCTGGGTTCCCGGACACGTGGGTATCAGAGGAAATGGGGAAGCAGACGATTGCGCAAAGAAATCGTGTGGATTTCTTCACGATTCCTATTTTCATGAGTAGATCGGGACTCCTTCCACAAGTTCTCGGGAGGGTTTAATAAAAAAAAATTTCATTCCCTTTTCATCTTTACTGTCTTTTTGTTTTCATTGTTCGTTTCTGTAATTCGAAAATATATTATTTAAAAAATTGTTTTCCCTTTTTTTTGTGATATAATGTATTTTTATTCTGTTTTCTTTTTTTTCATCTTTCTATTTAGATATTTGTTGATTTCAGGAGGGTTTTTTAGTGGGTATGGTCGAGATATTCGGCGAGTCCCACACACAGGGAAGTGTCACTACGGCTCTTTTCTATGGTGCGAAACTGCATTTTTCCGTACTTGCAAGGTCTCTAATGACCTTTGAATTTGACGAGCCCTAAAGCCCCACCAAAAAAAAATAATTCAGATATGTGGCCTCTGGAAAAGTATCTGATATTTCTTCGTATGTCATCACTCAAATCCATACACGAAACGGGGTTTCTCCCACAAGCTTTTGAAATTGTTAAAAGTTATTTAAACTTTTACTACAGCAAAGGTGTGATAAAGTACAAGATGGATTTAACTTTTATTAAAATCAATAAATTCTTTTACTGTGTAGAAGCACTGGTACTGGAAGTAGTTTTTATCCGTGGATTTGAAGAGATTCAATTTCATAATATCTTTTATATTCCCCCCAGGGGGCTTACATCTAGTAAGTACGTGTTTGGCGAACACGGGGCCCCGAGCTGAGTCTGGCATTACTTCCACTTACTTGTGCCATGCTCCTTCCTTTCTCTTTTCTGACCTTCCTTGGTCACCTTTTCTTCTTTTCGATCCCGACGCTACTAGGTTGCGAGGGCTAGGATATCGTTCATTTTCCTCTTCTTCTTCTTCTTCTTTTTTTAAATGTTATTTAGTAAAGTTGTGAGATATAATGGGGTTTGAGTTTTGAGTTGTAATTCAGGAGGGTTTTTAGTGGGTATGGCTGAGTCATTCGGCGAGTCCCACACGCGGGGAGAGTCATGTTGGCTCTCCCTATTGCGTAACTGCATTTTCCCTTCCTGTACAAGTTTTAAGGGCTCTAATGACCTTTGATGTTGACGAGCCCTAAAGCCCCACAAAAAAAAATCTTTTATATTCTTGGTCAGGAAATTTATAGAACGATCCCCGAATGATGTGGTCTTTTTAGGCAAAGAGTGGTTGACACACTATGGCGATGAATATTATTACTATGTATTCGTGAACGAGACTATTTCGTATAAAGCAAGGGTGGCACTTCTGTAATTCGGTCTTGACAAACAAGACTGTTTCATCAATATAAATGCAGGGAAGTGTTAATATATTTAATTTCTTAAATAAACGTTTACAAGAGTTTCGTGGGTGAGATTTACAAATTATCCAAACTCTCTTATTCTTAGTTCTGAAAGTTTGAATACTTTGACCGGAATTGCCCCAGAAGGTAATGCCGTAACGTAAATGAGTGTAAACGTAATAAAATATACCTAACGGGAAATACGTGGACTAACTGCGTTAACTAAGATTCGAAATGCATAACACAATTTGCTTAATTGGGAATTAAGATTGTCAACGTGACAATTCCATTTGAGGTTGTCTTGAATATGAAAACCTAAGGATTTTGTATTCGAAACAATTTTTTATTGGGTTCCGTTTAAAGGAAGAGAAATCTGGGGTAAAGGTTTTGTGATGATATTGTGAAATGAAATAGACACTGTTTTGTTAGTGTTTACAATGAGACGATTTGCATGGAACCAAGTCGAAAGGTTAGACAAAAATATTTGAGCGTTGGCGTGTTTACATAGTAAATTTGTGTCATCAACAAAAAGAACCATTTTTCTATCTGATGTGGATGATGACATGTCGTTCACATACAATAAAAAGAGTATAGGACTGAGAATTGAACCTTGGGGTACTCCGCAAATAAGTGACTTTGTTTCTGAAAGACAATGCTGAAGTATTTTATTTTTAGTATAGGATATTTCGACCTGTTGATATCTATCTTTTAAATAAGAAGTTAGCCATTGATACGGAAGTCCACGAATGCCTAAAGAATGAAATTTGGAAAGGCGAAGTCCGTGATCGATGATATCGAGTGCTTTGGATAAGTCAAGAAAATCACACTGAGGATTTTCTTCACGGTCAAGAGATGTGGTAACATCGTTTAAGAAATAAAATATGTCGCTTGTAGTGGAAAAGGATTGTCTAAAACCGTGTTGATGTCAGAGAGAATGTTATTTTTTGAGGAAAAAAATCTAGAAGACACTTATAAAACCATTTTCTAGGATTTGTGAGAAAGTGGGTAGTAGAGATATTGGTCGGTAATTTCCAATATTAAGTTTGTTTCCTGTCTTGTGTAAAGGTTTCAGTTTAGCTCTCTTAAATATGCTAGGAAACACTTCTTTCGATAAAGAACTATTAAAAATATTTAGGAGCGGATTTAATATAGCGTGGGACGAAAAGTTAACAATAAACTCAGGTATATAATCTATGCCTGTTGAAAATTTGCTTTTTAATGAGCTGATGTGACTCATGACTTCACTGGCGTTAGTTTCAGAAGTGAACATAGAAATGGGTACGTGGGTGGATATAATTGGTCATTGATTTGGATATATTGAGTTCGTTATTTTACCTATTTCTGAGAAGTAAGACTTAAACAAATTTCTGATGTCCTGAGGATTTGATACGATTTTGCCATCGTTTAGTAGAGTAACATTGTCTTTGCGATTTTCAGAAGTAGACGTGTAATTTTTAACAATATTCTATATGACTTTAATTCGGTTGTTCGATTTGAGAACCTTCCTGGCGTTTTCCATTACTTTAGCTGAATAGACTACGTTTTGAAGTATTGTCTTATATTTACGAAAATAATCACGGAATTCGGGTGGTTGGTTATAGAGTTTTGAAAGATAATATAAACGGCGTTTGTTTTTTGAAGCAATTCTTATCCTTTGGGTGATCCATTTATTGTATTTATTTGTGTTAATTAACTTGCGTTTTATGGGAAAGCTAGAGTTGTAATGTTTTAGGAATTTTGAGACAAATACATTAAATTGGTCGTCGGTGTTTTGGCAATTGTAAACATCTTTCCATGTTTCTTAACGCAAATAATTTACAAATCGCAATTTTTTAAAATAACTTTTAATTCGAGATAAAATATTGCAATAGACCGCCGCACCTTGAAAAATTTCAAGAATTTTGTATGGTAAATACGCCTGCACCAAAAGAAAATACTCGGAGGATTGAAACGAGATTTGGAATGAAATTGTGACTTACGTTATATTTAATACTTCTACGCTACTGAAATTCTAAAAAAAAATTGCATGGCTTCCAGTATATTGGATAGATCATATTTCCGGTATTTCGTATTCCGGGATTCCAAATAGATCGAAATTTACACCAGTCACATACATTTTATTCACATTTTTACATACTATCTAATTTTATTTACTTTATTCAATTTTTACTCGTTCTTATTTTCTGAATATATTTTGTCTGTATTGAAATACGTTTTTAATAATCGGCAAATTCTGTAACGATGAATAAGTTTTATTACAAAACAAACATGTTCCGAGAAGCTTTGTGTTATATCTGGGGAAGGAAGACCAAGGTGTATATAGAACACGTTTACAGTTTATTCGGAGCTGACGAATACAAATCTCGTCCGTGTACACGCCTTTGAGTTGTCTTAGCCACTGGGGAAGTTCGTTGTAGCGCCGCTTTGTCGTACATCCTACCGTCCGGGGTAGCGTTCCAATGGTCCCGTAGTCGTTAAAGCCGTAGAGAATACTGAGAGTAGTAGACAAGAAAAGGTACGGGGCGCAGATCACGAGACGAGCCTAGCTTTATTCCGCTTCAGCACCTTTTCTGCCGTCTCTGGGTCGCGCGCCGCCATTTATCCCTGCCCCATGGGGAGGGGGAAAACAGCCGGACGGCCGCTCTCCCATCAACAGTGTCCTGCGACAATAATTTTTGTGTCAGGAATATGAAGTGTGAATATCAAGTCTCCTAAGATAATACTTTTTCTCGTCTCCTTTGTGACATATTAAAATAAAATAAGCGTAGTCGAAAAACGCTTAAAGCTAATTAGAACTAACAATCTTATTAAAAATAAGTTGATGAAAAATATGGATGCTGGTACATCTATTTACACTCTTTTTCGCAACAAGTCAAATATTACTTGAATTATTAAGTATATTCTAACAAATCGTACTTTCTAACAAGCGTTTTTAAATTGTTAGAAAGAATGATCATTCGTCGCCTTTATTGGTCTCTGGAATCGCGAAACCTTCCGACCAATATCCAATGTGGCATTAGAAGACAGCGGTCAACGCTATACCACCTTGTTGCGTTGTCATCTACCACTTCTCTTCCCCCCAGGGGACTTACATCTAGTAAGTACGTGTTTGGGAAACACGGGATCCCGAGCTGAGTCTGGCATTACTTTCACTTACTTGTGTTAGGTTCCCTTCTTTCTCTTTCCTGACCTTCCTTGGTCACGTCTTGTTATTTTCGATCCCTACGCTAGTGTATATTAATTATTCTGTTTCTCCCCCCCCCCCAATATATGTGATATATTGAGATATGTTGATATTTGAGTTGTAATTCAGGAGGGTTGTAGTGGGTATGGTTGAGTCATTCGGCGAGTCCTACACGCGGGGAGAGTCATGTTGGCTCCCCTTAGTGCATAACTTCATTTTCTCTACCTGTACAGAATTTTTGGGCTTGAATGACCTCTATGTCGTCGACCCGTAGAGCCCCACAAAACTCTACCATCTCATCAGCGTTTGTATTAAGGCAACACCTGTTGACCATCTTTTTTGCCCTGGAAAAAGCTACGCATATTTCTCTCTTGACGATTCCGAGGTAGTCTTCCTCTGTTCCTGGAGAGCTTGCTTTCTGAATGTTTTTTCTGCGTTTGCCTCGGTACTTCTTGTCATCTAGTCGTCCTTTGGAAAACTGTGTACCACAGGGCACAATCTTGAGCGTCATTCTCTTTGTTGTAGTGAAAAATTGTTCTTCAACAGTGGTTCGAGAACCGGTGCATGCGTCTCCTTTTGTTGTCGATTTCACCATCTGTTGTTCGTCCTGCAGCCTCTGTCATCCAGAGGCCACTGCAATTAGTTTAAATCGTTTACACGAGTGGAGTTTGTCTACCGGCTTTAGATTTTCTGTATCCATGGCATGCTGTATGCATTTCTGAAAGATATACAATGCGCACAATGCTCAAGATCTTTTTCTTGGGGGCCAACGTCTTCCTTTCGCTGACTCAGCAAAATTTCTGGATCTCCTACCGCACAGTAACTTGTCGCAATCACATACGAAAACTACTATCTCGTTGTAACTCATCCCTCAACCTCTTTCGTTGCCTAAGCGCATCATCATGGTGAGCAGACCATACTTGCCTTCTTCGTCTGTATAGAAGTTTTGTTTGATCTGTATAATATTATGGCAGTATTTTATACGCCACCGCTTCACCATCGACACTTCGACCTTTAACCTTTACCAGCATCCATCATGCACGAGTTCGCTTGCTACTGGTGCTTTCTGCACCGATTCGAATTTTGTTTTTTTCACTAGGTTTGATTTCCGAAGTTCAACTAACCTGGAAATACCGCAACAGAAGAAAATACAAATACGCACACTATTTTAACCTCACCACCGACTCGGTAAAACACGGATGCCGCAAGTAGCAAGCAGGGATACTGCTAGTAGTTCGCTTGTCAATTTGTACTGAATAATAGAGCATGATTGAAAAATTCCGTACAATCAGCATCCAATCAGGTGTTTACTGCACGAAACAGTACGTAAAATTAACCGTGTAAAGGGGGCTTAAGACATTTAACCTGTCGTGAGACATTTTAAGGGGTACCTATATGGCGGTCATGGAGCAGTTCCTGTAGGTCAGACAGGCGCGACGAAGTATTGCTAACCCGTCTGAGCATAGGACATTGTTCTCTCACTCATCGGTACCTTTTATTACTTGATGATGAACCTGCTTGTGAGTAGAGTAGCTATTCTCTGGCAGTGCGTACTAACTGATTGCAAAAAATACACCAGAATACGGAGAAAAACTGGTCTGGCTGCAGATTTACCAACAATTCTCGGAAATGATACGGATGATGTTAATGAACTATTGAATTTATGAGTAGATCAGGGTTTCTTTCGTAGATTTGCGGGAGGGTTTAAATTTTCTTTCTTCTGACCCCTTTTCTTTTTTCTTTTCTTTTATCCTTTACCGTAATTTGAATTTTTTTCTTTTTTTGATATATTGTGCTTGGCAACTGTTTCTTTTTCATGACTTTCATCTTTTTATTTAGATATTTGTTGAATTGAGGAAGGCGTTTTAGTGGGTATGGTCGAGATATTTGGCGAGTCCCACACACGGGGAGGAGTCTTTACGGCTCTTCTCTATGATGCGAAAGTGCATTTTTCCCCACCTGGAAGGGCTCTAATGACCTTGATGTTGACGAGCCCTAAAACCCAACAAATAAAATTACCACTCTGGTTTGTGAGCCGGTCTTCCCACAACTTCTTTCTCTCGTTGCTATCTATACAGATATATTTTCTTGCTTCTGTAGTATTTTAGAATTTTGTCTAACCTTCTTAGCTCTGGTCCAAGTTTCTTGCCAAAACTACAATATATATTTACAATAACTATTTTATAGTTTTTTCCTCTCTAAAATAATCTGCGCATTATCTTTACTAATATCTTTTGATACCAGTACGTCTATTTCCGATATCAGAACATATATTACGACCTTCGGTTTTTCAGTGTAGATACGTCATACTCGCAGGGGTACGTGACACGGCTGTTCGCGCAGTAAGTAGAGTCACAGAATACAGGCAACATAAATATATTCTATTTTTAAAAGTCAAACAGTCCTCTTGACCCTGTCGTTCCTCTCTGTAACTTTTTTTGGTATATTCGTATCGTATTTTTGTTTCTCTCCGTCTTGATTGCCCGTCGGTTATTGCCCAAAGTCTGTTATCTTGCAATCTATTTTTACGTGAAATATTCCTCGCATTCCTTACTTGTAACAGAGTAACAATGTTGCCTCCCGCGTCTGCTACAATTAATACATATCGACTCTTTTCCTTTTACACATTCTGAGTAATTATGGTCGATTTCACCATGTTTCTCGAAGCTCTTTACAAATTTTGTATAATATGTATCTTTGACACCGATAGCAACGTTGTGGTTCTTGATATGTGTCTATGCGATACGATTGTAACCCTATGTATACCCTCTCTTGTCTTATAATTTTGGTAAAATATTCCCCATTAAGCTCTACTATCCTGTTCTCTCGTTCTCTGTCTCGCATTGGGATGCGCTTTACTAGCCGGATGTCTTTGTCTCCTACAGTTAAATTTTGCTGTCTTATTCCTCTTAAAAATTCTTCTTCCCCTTTCCCTTTTGGTATGTCCTTCACCATCAATGTCAGTTTCCGTCGCTGAGTATCTTTAAGTGCTTTATCAGTACCCCTTGTAGCAATGTCCACATATTTTCTAACCCTCTTTTATTATATCGGACTAGTACCAACTTATTTTCTCTTGTCTTTCTTTTCGCGCACAAATTTTTTTCTCCTTTTGTCCTTAATACATTTCAATAACTTTATTTTCTAAATCTTGTACCTTTGAGTTATCCCTCCTCTCTATTATTACAACTCTTTTAGTATTTTCCCTTGTGCTACATTTTGCCACACATGCGTATGTCCTCCTCTCGTGTTTCGGAAGAATCTTCCCCGATCTCTTTTGTACTGTGTCACCAAATGACTTCACCAATTTGTTTTCAATTTTTAAAATTTTACTCCTTGTCTCGTCACCTTCCTTCTGTAAACTGTTATGTAAAGTCTCTGTTAATTTATTGAAACGTTCGTCCACGACATATACTATTTTCTCTGTTGGTAAATTTAGTGTCTTTTTTATTTCTTCGCTCAATAACCTCAACCTGTCTTCTAGAAGTTCACTCACAACATTTATAAATGTACTGGAACGTCCTATACCATCTTCGAATATACTAAACCTTTATTCAAGCATTCCCTCAATTATTTTAACTAGATCAATTTCTTACATTTTTTATTATCTTCTAATGCTGTCGCAGTCTCCATTGTCATATTATCGCCTACATCTTCGACAGCACTATTAGTTCGTATTCCTCCATTTTCCCGTGAAGTACCTCTTCAACTTTCTCTTGAACACGCTTGGCAAATTCTCTAAATCTACGGTCTTTATTTTCTTCTTCTTTTACTTACACATCTCCTAGTCTGTCATATTCATCATTCATTTTGTCTACTGTGTCTCTAATTCTTTATAGCTTTCCCGCCGCGATCCTACACAATTTCTTTTCCGCTAAGAGTTCTTTTACTTTCCCATAAGATTTCTAAAGATTATATGGCCTTTGTTTTCTTTTCCCACTCGGACTCGGTTCCATCTATAAGTTCATTGCCTTCCCCATTTATCTTTACTGTCCGTAATGTCTTTCAATTACTAAATCTTGTTGCTTTTCTTCTTGCTTACTTTGTGTACCCTTCGTAAATATTTTCGAAAATCCGACTATCGCGCCGCACTTGCAAATTCTCCGTTCCAATTAATGCAATTATTCTCCTTTAAAGTTGGGTTTGTTTCTGAGTGGATAGGAGAAGGAAAGTACTCTTATCAGTTTTCACGGCTGTATTTGTAAACTGGGACATTCAAGTGAATATCTACAATTTTTTGAAGTTCGCCGGGAATTGAACCTGGAATATCTCAGTGGTAAGCTGGCACGCTAGACCCTAAGCTACCGGCGGGGTCATCTCCCAATTGCGATATATCTGAAAATACATGAACATAACGAAGACTTCCCGAACTCGCGGAACTGGTAACTGGTAACGTTTTGTCAGCGTTTTCCGTCCTGTCCACCATTGTCAAGGATATAGAGGTATAAGCGGAGTCTACTGAACTCATAGTTTTAATTATTTTCTTTACCTTTTTTTGTTACTAATTAGCAAAGCAACCGGATGGACTTGGAAGTAATCCTTTTTATTATTGTCAATTGTGTTTCATAAAACGTTGCTCTATTGTTAATATTTTCACAAATGTGCATTTACCAATATTCACTAAATCGTAATACATGAAAATCTTCATCTCTCTAATTTAATTTTTAAGAACACTCAGAAGATTTCAAAGAAGGCTATGAATTTCTGAATTTAAAAAAAAATGAAATTCTTACACAAAAATAGAGACTAGGGATTATCTTTCAAAATAAAACGCGCCACTAAACTAACATTGAAGCTATAATCTTAGGTTTTAATTATAATCGTAATCCATACTTGACGTCATTGTTGGTTACACGGTCATTGAAAGCGAGCCGCAGAGGAGCTTTAAGAGTTTATCCTTCAATAAGCATGGCTATTGATTTTGACCAGGCGCGACTTTTGAATAGTTATATGAAGATGTGCGTGGATTCATAATTCACTGTCACTCTGACCGAGCTGAGTCTGGTATTACTTCCACTTATTTGTGACAAGATCCTTCCTTTCTCTTTCCTGGCCTTCCTTGGTCACCTCTTGTTCTTTTCGATTCCGACGCTAGGATATCTTTAATTTTCCTCTTTCTTCTTCCCCCCCGCAAATATATGTAATGTTTTGTGATAGGTTTTGATATATTGTAATTCAGAATACAGGAGGGTTTTTAGTGGGTATGGTTGAGTCATTGAGCGAGTCCCACACGCGAGGAGAGTCATGTTGGCTCTCCCTATTGCGTAACTGCATTTTCCCTACCTGTATAGAATTTTAGGGTTCTAATGACCTCAATGTCGACGAGCCATAAAACCACACAAATACACATTCAATCACTCCGAATGGAGTGGAGCGAGCAAAAACGGTTGAAATTTAAATGATGTGAATCCTTTTACGTTGGAACTACGTTGGTAGATGATTTGTTTGATGGGAGCACCTTACCAAAAATCTATTAACACGTGTGAACTATTAAATCGGAATATTGATATGTATAAACATTAGTTTAATTTTTCATATTAATTCGATTACAATCATTGAACCACAATGAAAACGTGAATGCTTAAATACTAAAGGAAGTGTTTTTCTTCCCAAGTTTCTAGATTTTATGCCCACAAGACACTTTAATAAACTTCAGCCTTTTCTAATGTTTTCAATCATATAAAAAATAGTATGTACTATACAAGCAGATTTAAAGCTTTTTTGTTTAGTAAAAATATTATTTTAGTTATTTAACACTTTATTATAAATATAAAGTTTTTTGTTAATAACATGTGTGATTAACATGTTATTATGTTTGTATGATTTTTGGTAATATTTTTCCTTTTCTTTCAGTTTACATCGATCTTTGTTTTCGTTTTTTAAATAATGTTTTAGGCAACTGTTGTCTGTCTAATGCCAACGTCTTTATGTTTGGATATAAGCTAATTCATGAGGGATTTTATAGGGTATGGNCTCGGGGAGAGTTTTTTTAGCATTCGCAAAATGCTGCTTAAACAAAAATTTTAGGGCTCTAATGACGTTGATGTTGGCGAGTCGTAAAACCCCAATTAAAAAATGTTCAATTTCTTTATGTGTATTCACAGAATTTTTGCGTAAACATTTGAACGTTTGTTACCACGTGGAATTTTTTTTGAGTTGTTGCTTCTTTCACTTGTATCTAGGACTCTATATCACTACAGCTGAGTGTTCCACACGTCCTTTTTAAGGAATAGAGCAATAGATACTCAAAATGTATTGCCCGAAAACTTAATTTTATATATATATATATATATATATATATATATATATATATATATATATATATATATATATATATATATATATATATATATATATAT
>NNCF01129298.1:72863-94021 GCA_002313205.1 Laupala kohalensis
TACGTGCAGATGCGCCAATTCAAATCGCGTGTTCCATCCAAAGATATCGAAACAGTCACAATAATAGCTTTGTGTTGGCGAATCTGGTTTCCAAGTGTGAAACGACCCAGCGACGCACAGTGGTGGAAAATCTCGAAAACGTGGCCAAAAGTCGAGAAAAGTTTTGTTTTTTTTGTTAGGAATTTTTAACTCATAGGTTGGCTACACTAATATTGAGATTCTTAACTCCCGTTCATATAAACGACAGTGCTTTCCTTCTGGAGGTCATATATCAGGTCAAACACTGAGCTTTATTGTGTCAGTTACGTTTCTCAAGCCGGACGAAAAACGTAGTGCCCCGTTGAGACGAAATATTTTTGTTCTGTGGAAGTGAAAATTAAAACTGTAAAATAGACGATAATGTAGAAGGTATGTTCTTAATTATAAACACCTGTTTAATTAGTAAATCAATATTAAACATTTTTTAAGATTAATGTTCGTGCCAGAAAACAAGTAAAATTATTAAAAAGTTGAATGAAAAACTAGAGATCAGTTACATATTCCACAATATTTCCCTTTTTTTCGAATTGTTTGATGATGTTTATATTATTTGCTTAACGTATGAGCTTCAAGAGCCTGCGAATAGCTGCTAATCCGACAAAGAACCATGTTTATAGCGCGATTTCAAAGTATTTTTATACGAATTTTGTTAAAGTTAATTATAAAGCATAAAATTAGGTTTTATCCATAAAAATAATATATAAATCGATATAAACAGTATATAAAGGACACATTACTAAGATATGGAAGGGAAATTAAACTTTCTCTTCCAACGACAATTAACGTCCAGTATGTGTAGTATATACATCTCATATCAATAGAACATCCAAAAATGGCAAGCACGTAAAGTCGAAGATAAAGCAGCAAAAGAAAAGAAGTTGGTTGTGCAGCAAGCCTTTAAAGAAGAATTGAGACTTCTCACTGATATGCCTAAGCAAGGATTGGGAAGCACCAACGATGGATACACGTCTCTGTTTTATCGAAAAGACTGCTATGTCAGCTCACATAACAGAAGTCTCCGTGGAACTGGTCAAACGATTTCAAGCTGACATGAAATCAACATAGAAAGTTTCCGAGATGCAAACAGCCAGATTATTTGTTAAAGAGTACAGAATGCCCACAGGAGTTTACAGATTATTAATTCATGGACCAGACATAATAGCTGCTGCAGTATTACCAATAGGAAAACTGACAGAAACTGCACAGGAGTCTACTAATAAGTTAATAAAAAGATATCGAGAATAATTCTCTCGAAAATGTTCTTGAGTTGACAACATAGAGGATGTTTTTAGAAGACTTCTGGAGCCACCGGACCCCGGCATTACTTCTTTGCGAGAAATACCTCAGAAGAAAATGGACTTGTTACAAGAAGCAATGGCTCTTTTAGTCCTTCCAACCCCACCTGCTGCAAACACCATCGAAAGACTAGATGACGATTCAAATGGCGATAGTGAGTTCATTGAACATTTGATTGATGACATCGACGACAATATTTTGGGGGATGAAGATGAAGAAGCAGTTGATCCAGAAGAAAAAAGAAATGCAGAAGACAGTTAAACTTTTTTGAATTGTATTGTACTATTTTATGTTACAAAATAAGACTTTTTAACAAACACCATTGGTAGTACGTTGTACATATTAATTCAGTTTAAGTCTGTAAAAATGATATTTTTGGCTTTTAAAAAATTATCAAATAATTTGTAGTTATTAAAACCTTGATTTGTACTCCATTTAAAATTTGTTGCCAGTTTTTATATCAAATTCGTCCTCATGAGGTTGGAAAACAGCAGCATACTGATTTTTTCCCGATTATTTATATTTTCTTGAAATTTTATCGGCCATATTGGATCCACCATTTTGAATTTTTCGCTTTCGATTTCAAATTCAAGCTCATCAGCGTGGAAAATCCCATTATACTGATTTTTGTCCGATTATTTATATTTTTTTACAATCTGATCCGTCATATTGAATCCACCATTTTGAATTTTTTGATTTGATATCAAATTCGTTATCAAGGAGGCCTAAAACCTCATTGTACTCATTTTCGGTCACATTAACAAAATTTTAGGCTTTTGGCAACAGTTTCGGCATTTCAGACCAGTGTGCGATGTGTCGCCGATACCGGTCGCCTGGTGTGAAACAACTCATACTCTCAAACTGTGCGAAAATTATTTCTTCATCGAGTAGCTCTGAAGTCAATGACACTATGAACCTACACCACGATAGAAATGGTTGATAATTCCAGGTTTTAAATAAATGGAATGAATAAATAGAATACTTAGATAGAAATCGGTGATAGTTCCAAGTTTTAAATAAATAATGAGACTTTCGACCTTTTACGGACGAACAGTATGTATTTTGTGATGAAAACTCACAAAGTTTCGACTTCGTTTTAAGTTGTCGTCAGGTTATATAAGTAATGACAAATTATACCAAGAAACATTACAACAGAACAATTGAACATGATATTGAACATAAATATAAACATTTGATTAAAAAATAGTGGAAACTACACAACCGTGTTATAATATAGTAAAAATCTATTGTAAACATTAGGTTGCCAGGGAACTTACGGTCCCAAACTGATATTTTTTCTGGAGTAGGCGAGGGAAATCCTAGCTAAAAACCTCACCTACTTCGGCCGGGAAGAGTTTGAACCCGCGCTCTTCCGCTCTGCGATATCGTGAGAAATCGGGTTATCAATCTCAATTGACTTGTTTTCACAGGTGTATGCAATTATCCATCTTGCATCGGAGTCAAACAATTAACATTCCTCCATAAAGAGCACATAATTAACTTGCTTAACAAAAGGCACTTGTATATAAGATGCATGCAGTCAACTTGCTTCTCCTGTTCTTAGGCAGTGCTCGAAACCAAACAACAAACTTGGAAACAAACATACCATAACCAATGGAACCCAAAATACATTGCCAAATCCTCATAAAGAGGTGATGGGAAGGCTAACCACTCTTCACATTAAGCGAGAGGCGTCACTCACCAAGGTTCTCCCTTTGGTGATTGCAGACAGAGGTTACCCCGGTACGCCAGCTTCTCTCCGACTTTGGGTTTGAACCTCCGCTTTCAAGTTGCTGCCCGAGGTCACCCTACCGCTCATCTCCGCATCGAACGTCAACACGGAAGACTAACAAACAATCAAAGTCTGACATGAGCAACCTTCACTGCTTCTTATCTCACCAAATACATCACCTTGTTAAATAATTTTGTTTTACTTTCAGTCATACAGTTTTGAGTTAAATGTAAGCTGGACCTTACAAAACCGTACGAACACATCATTGAAAGTATATAATCTGAAAAGGTGGTGGGCGAGAAAAGTTATTGAAGATATGCTATGTATCAATAGCATCTGACTGTGGTATGTATATGACAATTCTATGTATCAAATACCTGTACAAAAATGTTAGGGCTCTAATGATCACGATGTCGGCGAGTCGTAAAGCTCCACTTCCCCCTCAAAACAGAACCTGACCATTCGTCAATAAATAACTTTTCTGATGAGACGAAACAATTTTTGTCGTAGTAATGTTATGATTTCTACTCAAGATATGGCATGCGTTTCTCATTTATATTTTAGATTAAAAGAATTAACATTCATCACAAGATGAATTCCTCATGAGGTTTACTCAAAGATTATTGAATTGCTCATATTTCTGGTGGTAAGTTTAAGAGCGGTTTTCTCGAGGTAATCACGTCTCTTAAGTAAAAATTGCCATTGAATGACCATCAGTTCATGCAAAATGGCCATTAATGGCAATTTTGTGGTAACGGATGACTACTCAGAGGCAATTTTTCCTAGTATTCTAGCATTTCGAATAATATTTTACTCAACTCTTCCTGTTGATTTTACTTCCTTTTTAGTGTATTCTTTGTGTACTTAACTGAAATAATAGTTACGTCATATCTATATTCAGAACATGACAATCTTTGGTGTTTCGAAGCAGTTACGTTGGGGGTGACAGTGAAAGTGAAAGTGTTATAATTTATGTAATGCCAGCGTAGATGCTTCAAAAGAACAACATTAGTGTGTGTGTTGTAGGTTGTTTGACTTGGTCTAAACACAGTTGGAGCACAGTGACCAGTTATTCATTCCTGGAGCAAAAGCGGAGGTTTTCGTTATCAGTCAAACATGTTATGAGTAACGGACTACTGTGTTCCCACGTGGATGAAATCACAAAACCCGCAACATACAATTAATTACGCCATTCATCTGTAACATCTGTGTTGCAATACAAGGAAACTATATTCTTAAATTAGTACACTGTAATAAATCAAATGTGGCCACATCTTAGTGAAAACCACAATTCGTTGTATTTATTATTTTTCGATATTGTTTAGGTGTTTGTTTTTACTGACACTTTCTATGACATGATGTTTAAGCTATTTTAAGTGCACTCACCAGAAATTGAATATGTATCCATAGCAAATGAAACAGATCATGTTAATAAGTCACTGAAATCCGTAAATGGATCGGGACATCACCCACAAGATCTCGGGAGGTTTTAAATTTACATTCTTCTTTCTTTTTTTCTTTCTTTTTTCTTTGTTAAATCAGTAAATATTTTCAGTTTTTTATTTTATTTATTTCTTTGATGTATCGATCAACATTTGTCTGTCGTTTCCTATCTGACCTTGATGTCGGCGAGCCCAAGAGCCAAAATAATAATATTAAATTTCGCTCTTAAACCAATGAAATGAAATATTCTGCAAGCTGAATTTTTGAGCGTTTATTTCCATCATAATTTCGGATTTAGTGACAGTTTTTATGTAAATTTGAAATTCATATCGCGAGACCAAATTTACATGTGGAGGAGTAAATATACACATAATCTATAGTTGCGAGGTAAAATTTCTTAGGGTTCCGAATGATGAATTGTTCTGTTTGAATGTCATACATTCCGTCATACATTATTACGAAAATATTCCCCCCAGGGGACATACATCTAGTAAGTACGTGTTTGGCGAACACGGGGTCCCGAGCTGAGTCTGGCATTACTTCCACTTACTTGTGCTATGCTCCTTCCTTTCTCTTTCCTGATCTCCCTTGGTCACCTCTTGTTCTTTTCGATCCCGACGCCATTAGGGGTAGGGTATCTTTCATTTTCCTCATTCCTCTCATTTTTTGTTCTACCCCTCATTTTTTGTCCCCCCTTATTCTTTATTCCCCCTCATGTTATGTGCCCTCCTCATTTTAGCCCCCCCCCTTCATTTGATGTATGTTGTGAGATATGTTTTGGTGTGTTGTGGATCAGGAGGGTTTTTAATGGGTAGGGTTGAATCATTCGACGAGTCCCACTCGCGGGGGGAGTCATGTTGGCGCTCCCTAGTGCGTAACTGCATTTTCTCTACCTGTACAAGTTTTTCGGGCTCCAATGACCTTTGATGTCGACATGAACCGTAAAGCCCCACAAAAAAACCCAAAATATTCCGAAGGGAAGGACTCCACACGAAGATCTTTGTCGTAGATTTTTCATCAGCTTGGAAAAAAATATCCCTTTATAAGAAGTTGGGCTCGTTGAAAACTACATTCATCATTTAGTGAATTACGTAGCAGGCTTGCAGAAGAGTATGAAATAATTTTTATGGTCTCTCTACAAGACACATGAAGTCTTACGAGGACGAATTTGGATTTCTCGTTCAAACTCGATGAATCGATTCCAATCCATGAGAACGAATCTCTGCAAAATAAACGAAGGTGTCAAGTAGTTCTTTTAAAAAATTGATAAACAATCTGGGTGCTCTGTAGATATCTGGGTATAATAAATATATCTATGTAATTATGTACCTCTCTGTTATTTACAAGTTATGTGTTTATTAATGAATATAATTACGTGTTTTTTTCTCTTTTCAATGACTCATTGTAAAATGGGCGTCAATGGCCTTTGTTGTCGAAACGTCATTACGCCTAACCAACCAACGAGTCGAAAGTACTATCAGCCGACGTGTTAATCAGAAATGTTTCGTAATAAATTATTCTGACGAATGATAGACATGTACACGAATGTTAACATTTTAAAATTATTTCGGAATACCAGAACCACGAAAAAACACTTAATTGTAACTTAACTAAAATTGAAAACAAAACTTACTTTAAAAATTGAGATTTTCTAAAATTGTATTTAGTGTTCACATTTTCTCGAGCGTTTTAGAGAACTCTTAAACTTTACCCAACATCTCTCCTTCACCATTCCCTCACATAACGGTTAGGTGGAAGATATTGCCTTAAAACGTAAAATATACGAAAAAATGGTTATAATGAATAAGTAAGAAAATAAGTCGTTTGCAAATTTCTAATTTAGAGTTGATATTTGAAGGAAATCTGGAGATGCTTTCCATCTCAAAATTCAGTCAGTCATCGTGATGCCCGCTTTACACGGTCCATTTTATGTTCTGTTTTGTGCGATACTCACCAGACTGGAGGCAGATTGTATGAAATTTTTGTACGCAATCTCTATTTTACAATAGATTAGTGCAAATTGACTCGCGCACCCCTAGCGGCATCTCTAGTTACAAGTTGTGTGGACTGTGTTCTCTCGAGTCGGTTGCACTATATAACTGCACCAAATATAATGCGTAGTTGAGTGAATTTTGTTTCTGTTGCGATGTTTTCTGGCTACTTGTACTTAGGAATTCTACCATAGTGAACCAAACATATAAAATAGATCATACGTTTATCAATGATTGTTTACATTTTAGTGTAATGGTAGCTCAGTTGAGGTTAGTGTTTTGTTGCCCTCGCCGTGTCGTTGAGAGACAACTCATTCTAAGAGCACTTAGTTCCCCACAGGCGACTTACATCTACGTACGTGTTTGGCAAACACAAGGCCCCGAGCTGTGTCTGGCATTACTTCCACTTGTATCAGACTCCTTCCTTTCTTTTTCCTGACCTCCCTTGGCCACCTCTTGTTCTTTTCGATCCCGACGCTCCTCGGTTGCGAGGGTAGGGTATCTTTCATTTTCCTTTTTTGATGAGTAATGTTTTGATATATTGATAACGGGCGGAGCAGAGGTTCCTGCAGATAACTCGTGACATGTGCTCAAAGCTATACCCATTCCTTGTGTATTCGTGTAATGCATCGAAATCGGGATTGTACAGAACATTATAAACTTTTTCGTCAAAGAAGGGATTGTAAACTGCGTATGACCACGTGGTGGATAATAAACCAAGATACTTTCCAGAAACAAGGGACCACTCCTATTCCAATAAAGGATTCAAGGACAGTAGTGGATAAAATAATTATATTTTTTAAATCACTTTCGTACTTTTATCAAATTATTATTCCAAAACGAATCGTGGATATAATATGCAGTCAAAATTCGAGATAAATAATAAAAGTATTAAATGACAACACCGCCTACGAAAACTTCACCACTACCCAGAGGAAAACCGGAGAAAAACCCGGGTCAGAATGGAGCTACAGAGATAATGTATACAATCGTTTCAAGGTTGTGTCGCGTGGTGATGAAGGGCTATTTAGTTGTGACCCCACACCGATGCCATTTGGCGCATGGTGTGGGAGGAAGGGCGATTGTTTAGTGGGCACATTTGAAGCCCCACCTACGACGTAATTAGATATTAAGTCCCTCAATACTTATCTATCCCTAGTATATTTGATGAAAGGTTGAGAGGGAGAAGTAATAGGGGGTTTGTCCATTTCTGGCAACAGCAGTTCACTCAGTCATGAAATACACTTACGTAGTCGTGCTATGGCAGAGACCAAGTTATACGGTAGAGGTAATGCTCTGCGCTGGTGATCGCCCGTACAGTTCCGGTGGAGGATAACGCCGGAGTGGTAGAGGGACTGGACCTGGAGCTGTGAGGCCTAACAGTACTCAAGGAATAGGTTCCGAGCAGACGCCGATCAGGACTGTTTTCAACTCGGACGGGTTTAGAGCTTGGAATCGTGCAAAGGCCGGTCAAACCTGTTCTGAACTCGGAAGGGTTTAGAGCTTGGAAACGAGCAGACGTCGGTTAGACCTGTTCTGAACTCTGGAGTGGCAAGTAAGGAACGACAAAGTATGCGGATCAAAGCTGCAGCTGTTTTGAGCCCTTCCGAGTTCAGAACAGTTTTTTGTGGAGGGGCTTTAAGGGTTCGTCAACTGCAAGGTCATTAGCACCCATGCAGGTGGGGAAAATGCAGTTTCGCACCATAGTGAAGAGACGTAGTGACTCTTCCCCGTGTGTGGGACTCGCCGAATATCTCGACCATACCCATTAAAAAACCCTCCTGTAAACAACTATTTAAATACAAAGATAAAGAAAACAAAAGCAAACAGTTACCCAACACATTATATCATAAAAAAGAAAAAAATTCTATAGAATATATTTTCGAATTACAGAAACGAAGGATGAAAGGAAAGAAGACAGGAAAGAGGAGAAAGGAATACAAATTTAAACCATCTCGAGAACTTGTGGGAGGAACCCCGATCTACTCAAAAAATTCAATACTTTATTAACATTAACCGTTTAATTTTCTAGGACTGTCGGAAAATCTGCAGCCAGACCAAATTGTCGTCGCATACTCGAGTATCTTTTGCAATGAGTTAGTAGGTGACGCACAGTCGGAGAACAGCTACACTCCTCACAAACGGGTTCATCATCAAGTACAAAGAGATACCGATGAGTGAGAGGACAATGTCCTATGCGCAGGCGGGTCAGCAAGACCTCGTCGCGCCGGACTGACCTACAGGAACTGCTCCATGACTTAACAGAGGATTTTATAAGTCGGAGCTTATTCCCTTCATCAGCTAACCACTCATTGTTCCATTCACTCAGAATCCTCATCTTGATGGAATTTAGGTGATCCCTTTTTGGAATTGTAGAGAAATCCTTGCGATTCTTGCAACATACAACCTTTGCGGAAACGGCTGCTTCCTCCTTTCCACTGATTCCAACGTGTCTGGAAATCCAGCAAAACAATATGATCTTTCAATAACTTAGCATTGAAAAAACCACATCCTGTGCGTTCTGGGTCAGCTTATCAACTAGATACATATTCTGGATTGTTAAAAGGGCAATTAACGAATCAGAACAAAGCAGGAAATGTGATCCGCCGGACTACTTTCTTGATCGCAGTACTCTCAATATGGCGTAGCACTCAGCAGTGTAAACTCTGCATAGGTTGCCTAGACGGTAGCCACAGGTCTCACGGGGAAACACCACGGATCAGCCGACACCATCAGCCTGCTTCGACCCGTCTAAACACAGGTATATGGACCCGGTGTTTTTCGAGGATTAGGTGAAAGTATGCCCTCAACAACGGAGCTGGATTCTTCTTCTTGTCATGATGCAGAAGATCGAAAATAATCTTCGGCTTGTGCACAACCCAAGAAGCAGTCTTATTAAAACCTTGGTTTAAGACATAAGGAGTATATAAACATATTCAGGGTTTCCTTAATATGTTTACAGCGATATTCAAATGGTTTGGTTACTCTCAGTTTGTTGTAGAAACGGATGGAAGAAACGAAAGGATGAAAAACCGAGTTGTGTCCAAGATTGTCGATTAAAGATAGCACTCGGCATGCAAACTCGAAATCATACTTGTACGATAGGTTTCCGTAACCAGACGAATTTCTGCATGGTGGACAGTAATCATCTTCTCTAAATAGTTTGCACGAGCAGAGCTATATACAACGCAGCGATAATCGAGCCGAGATCTTATTAATGATCGATAAAACTAGTGCAAGAAGAAGCGATCAGAGCCCCAATCCCTGCTACTCAGGCACTTCAATAAATTCAGACACTTTAATGTTATTGCTACTAGGTCTGTCAGATGTTCCATCCAATTCAGTCTCTGATAAAATATTAGACCTTAGAATTTTATAAAGAGATAGAATTTTAGAACGTTCCCCAGGTAGAGGTTAGGTTCTGCGAAAAGACTTTGGTATCCTACTGAAAAGAACACAAAGTGTTTCCTCAGGAGAGAAATGAAAGCCAGTCGGTTCGACCATTGGTGTACTCTATTGTCGAAAGATATCTGGAATGTATTCTTGAGTCCCAATATATGGACTCAATTATCAGGGTTGGGTTCTTACCAACAACAGAGAAATGACAACAGTAATGGCTGAATACTTTTCTGACCTAACATCTACAGCAAACTGCAATCCTGTGTTCGCGAGAAAAAGGGAAGTAGCAGAAAACAAATCTTTTGACTTTCGTTCAACCAACTGGGAACCGCACAACTTGTGCTTCTCTATGTGGGAACTTGAGTCATCTCTAGCAACAGTTCACGACACTGAGTCTGGCCCTGATTCAATTCATTATGAAATGCTGAGACAACTCAGTCTCGATTCGAAAGAATACCTTCTGGATATCTTTAATCTTTCATGGACCGAGGGAGTATTCCCTAATTCCTGGAAGGAAGCAACGCTTATACCTTTACTAAAACTAGGTAAGGACAAAACGAATATTAGTAGTTATCGAAGCATTGCCTTGACGAGTTGTGTTGGTAAAATTCTGGAGAGAATTATCAACCGACGTCGCGTCTGGTATCTTGAACGGCATGACTTGCTGAGTCGATCTAAGTGTGGTTTCAGGAAGTTCCATTCCACCCTGGACAACGTACTTCTCCTCGAAACAGAATTCAAGATGCTTTCGTCCGAAGACAAAACTTCATCGGAATATTCTTTGACATAGAGATGGCTTACGATACTACTTGGCGTCATGGCATTTTACAACAACTCTATGCCTGGGGATGTAGTGTACGTCTTCCCCTGATGCTCATGTCCTTTTTGGATCAGTGTTCCTTCCGCTACAGAATTGGAAGAGACGCCTCGGATCTCCTTCAAGAGAACGGTGTTCCTCAGGGCTCAGTCTTAAGTGTGACCTTATTTGCTGTGGCCATAAACTGCGTAACGTCTGCTGTAAAGAATCCTGTTTTACACTCTCTTTTGTCTATGACTTTTCTATCTTTTGTTCATCACAGAGTGTCACAGGTGCTGAGCGACAAATCCAACTCGTCCTCAATAGATTATACCACTGGTGGATAACGAAAGGTTTTCGTTTCTCTGCTGAGGAAACACTCTGTGTTCTTTTCAGTGGGAGACCAAGCCTTTTGACAGAACCTCACGTCGCCCTGGGGAACAACATTCTAAAATCTATTCTTTGGTAAAATTATTAGGTATAATATTTGATCAGAGACTCAATTGGATTGAACATCTGACAGAACTAAAAGCGATATCATCAGCGATCAAGCGATAAAACGTTTCTGAATTTATTGAAGTGCCTGAGTAGCAGGGAATGGGGCGCTGATCGTTTATCCTTGCACCGGTTTTATCGAGCATTTATAAGATCTCGGTTCGATTAAGGGTACGTTGTATATAGCTCTGCTCGTTCAAGCTTTTTAAAAATGTAGGATAGTGTCCACCATGCAGGAATTCGACTAGTTACGGGAGCCTATCGCACTCCTCCCATTCCAAGTTTGTGTACCGAGAGTGGCGAACCATCTCATTCCCTACGGCGACAAATCCTCATGCTACGACACTTTTGCCACTTGCAAACTTTACCCGGCAATCTGGTGCACAACGCGGTGTTTCATCCTTCGTGTTCTACAATCCGTTTTTACAACAAGAGACTTGAGAGTAATCAAACCTTTTGGATATCGCTGTTAACATATTAAGGAAACATTGAATATACGCACTCCTAATGTCTTAAATCAAGGTTTTAATAAGACTGGTTCTTGGGTTTTGCACAACCCGAAGATTATTTTCGATCTTCTTCATCATGACAAGAAGAACACTCCAGCTCCGATGTTGAGCGCATACTTTCACCTAATCCTCGACAAACACCGGGTCTATATCCCAGTGTTTTTACAGACGGGTCAAAGCAGGCTGATGGTGTCGGCTGCTTTGTGGTGTTCCCCCGGGAGACCTGTGGCGAAATATTAATAGCTCTTTATATTTCCCAAGCCTGGTGCTGTTAAGAAGAATACAATGAGTGGCCGGTCAGCGCTAAGACGGACGTGCGACGAGTTTTCTGTGTGGAGGTATTGTTCGAATAAACACCTTTCATCTTAAGGAAAGTATGTACCAGTGTATTCGAAGAATGCAGTCGGCGACGTTGACTCACGGGGGTTCAGATGTACCGAAATTAAAGACGAATTCCACGAAGAAATGAAAAAAGAACGAAATGGGTGTTTGCGAAGCGCCTATGTGACGCGCATGACGATTCGTTCTCTACGGCGCGTCTTCTGCATTTCTAGAAACAACAAGTGCCTGCACGGTGGTGGCGAAGGCATGGCTATTCGCTGATCACGTGACGTCTGGTACAGTATATATTGAGAGGAGTGACGCTTCTCGATGATTCTTTACAAAGGAACGTAGAGATCCGTCAGCACAGACAAGTGACTTCTAAGTTTTGGTCGTGGAGACCAGATTGTTTGTTAAGGCTGCTGCGATAGACTTAATGAACTCATTACTAGGTGCGAGGGTCGTAACTAGTATCAGTTAGTTGTTGGGTGAAAACAACTTATCTTTTCGAAAGAACCGATAACCTGAGGGTTTATTAAATTTTAGTTGTCAGCAACTATATTTTACAAAGTATAAACGATGCTCTCTTACAGCATTATTTGTCTAATAAACGATTATTATATGTATTCATGATTTTGGGAGTTTGTGTCTGTAAACAATTCAGATTTCATGTAATTTGTAATAAATTATTATTTATTATTTTTACACGTGAGTTTAGTTTCTCGGGAAACCGAGCTGGTGGCAGCGAAAAAAACTACCATAGGGAATTTGGTATGTATGTGGATCCCGCTTCTACCAAAAAAATAATAACAACACATCAGGGTTTGAGATGTGATGTACATTTACACCGCTGAGTTCTACGCCATATTGAGAGCATTGCGATCAACAAAGTGCTATGGCGGATCACATTTCCCTCTTTGTTCTGATTCGTTAATTGCCCTTTTAACAATCCAGAATATGTATCTAGTTGATAAGCTGACCCAGAACACCCAGGATGTGGTTTTTTCACTGCTAAGTTATTGAAAGATCATATTGTTTTGCTGGATTTCCGGACACGTTGGAATCAGAGGAAAGGAGGAAGCAGCTGTTTCCGCAAAGTCGGTATGTTGCAAGAATCGCGAGGATTTCTCTACAATTCCAAAAAGGGATCACCTAAATTCCATCAAGATGAGGATTCTGAGTGAATGGAACAATGAGTGGTTAGCTGTTAAAAGGTCCGACTTATAAAATCCTCTGTTAAGTCATGGAGAAGTTTGTGTAGGCTAGTCTGGCGCGAGGAGGTTTTGCTGACCCGCCTGCGCGTAAGTCATTATCCTCTCTCTCATCGGTATCTCTTACTACTTGATGATGGTTTGTGAGGAGTGTAGCTGTCCTTTGACAGTGCGTCACCTACTAACTCATTGAAGATGATACTCGAGAATACGGAGACAAATGGTCTGGCTGCAGATTTACCAACAATTCTCGGAAACGAAACGGCTAATGTTAATAAACTATTGAATTTTATAAGTAGTACGGGGATCTTCCTACAAGTTCTCGGGAGGGTTTAAAATTTGCTTCCTTTTTTTCTCTATTCGGTCTTCTTTCCTTTCATCCTTCGTTTCTGTAATTAGAAAAGATAATCTTCAGAATTTTTCTTTCCTTTTTTGTGATATAATGTTTTGGTATTCTGTTTTCTTTTCTTTCATCTTTGTATTTAGATATTTGTTGAATTCAGGAGGGTCTTTTAGTGGGTATGGTCGAGATATTCGGCGAGTCTCACACATGGGGAGGAGTCACTACGGCTCTTGTCTATGGTTCAATTTCAATGGCGGTCCCTGGTTTCTCGGAAGAGCCCACCGAATGGACATATTTTTCGTACGAATTTTGTCGCGTCTCCGATTTAGAATTTGCTGCCGAAAATGCTAGCCAAAGACTGATGAGTTAGTTCCGGAAAATAGCGAACTCGTAAATCTCATCTGATATCATGAGCTAATCAGATAACTTCGAAAATAGGACTGAGTCGTGGCTCTGCTCACAAAAGTCTTCATTTCATGCGGATAAAATCTCGTGTCTCTCTGTTTTCGTCTCTCTTATGATCTGAATTTTTCATTTGCCATTCCTTAAATGAACTTCATCCCTTCCTACACCTCTTTTTCCACTTCCCAGGTCTTCCAATTTTGAACTTCACGTGACGAAAAACTTCCAATGCCACAACTATTCCCCCTCCTGTGCCTAAATTCTGATTGGGAATTTTGAGTAATTTTGAACTATTTCTAACCGCTCTGTTGCAACGTTTTTTTCCTGACAAGTCACCACTTGCTTCTTTCCCCCTGTGTCCTTGGTTATATGGCCGGGACGGGTCGTTTTATTCACTCCCTCGCTTACTTGCAATTTCTAAACAGTAATAAATTTTCTCTTCAACAAAGAACTCATCGCGGGTCACTGCGCCTCGCCAGATGTAAATGTTTCCTTTGTCGCATTTCTCAACGGTGGACTTTTAAATTTTTAGAGAGTAGGAAGACTTTCCTCCCCCGCTCCATCGCTCGTTCTCCGAATTTAAAAAGCCCGAACGAGGATGATTTCTTCATTTTAATCACGAAATTATTCAAATCTCACAATACTCAGTCGAAACTGAGCCCCTGCGGGTAGTTCAGAACAGGCCTAACCGACCTCTGCTCGATTCCAAGCTTCAAACCATTGCGAGTTCCTGTCAAACAATGTGTCAATGTAAAGGAAAATAGGAATTGTGTTATCAGAAAAATGTATATAAAAATACTTCTATGTCAAGAAGAAAGAATATCATATAGTGGTTCAGAAAAACTGAAAGAAAAATGTATAGTTAAAAGAAAGGACTTGCAGTGACTGAACTTGTAAGTTAAAATTTGCTGTTGTATCAAAAGTCAGGATACTAGTTACATGTAAATGTTTTGTAGTGAATAAGATAGAAATTAACAATAATGGTTCATGAACGAAATTCATTTCTGACCTACGACATAGTTGAGGTTAGACAGACGCAACGGACGATCAGATTCTGTATTGGAATTACAGTTGGAATGTTACGTTCGGAACCTCGAAATTCTGTAATCTTAGAATTTAAATTATTGTCAAATGTTTCCCAAACGCTAATCAGACAAGATAATATGCCCTCCAAAACTCTAAACGCTCTACCATCGTTCAAACAATACGTAAAATTGCCAGATGCTGGTCATCTGTGTCCCAGTAAACAGACGTAACGATTGACTTGGATTCCCACTAATCTCGTCGTCAATTTGAACACACTTGAGGGAGTCTGAGAGGCCAGGTTGACGAAGCAGAAGCGAACCCAGTCTAAGTTGCCAAATAAACATCCTACGGAAAGTAATGATCAAAAAACCTCAACAAATATTAACAGTGGCAAAAAACGAAGACGATACTAATATAGCGTGAGTGAGGCTTTTTTTGTCGATGCAGTGCACAAGAAACAAGTATAAATTAAATATTTCAAATCAGGGAAATTTCTGGCTTCCTCCAGGTAGCACAGCTAAAACTAATTTATGTATATTACCCCCACACATACAGCAATTTTACGGCAATTACTCCGAAAAAATACCAACATTAGAACCAGTAAACCACTATTGTTTTCTAGTAAATTCTACGTATAATTACTTAAATGAGAAATATTTTTTTATCCATAAAATATATTAATGATAATTGTGCAAATCACTAATGTTACCAATAAATTGTACATATAATTACTTAAACGAGAAATATTATATTAACCATAAAATGTACTAATAATAATTAATCAACAGAAATAGTGTAAACACTGTTGTTTGCCACTAAATTGTAAAATTTAGATTTAACAGAAAACAATTTGAATTGTATAACTTCATAAACAGGAAACAAGTTGATTTATATAATTTCACAACATAAAACTGTAGAATTATATAAAGTCATTTAAAATCAATTGGATTAGAATTATATAGTCATTGACAATCAATTATAGTAGAATTATATTGTCATTGCAAATCGTTATTATTAGAATTATATAGAGTCATTTTCAATCAATTGTAGTAGAATTATATAAAGTCATTGAAAATCACTTGGATTAGAATTATATAGAGCCATTGACAATTAATTGTATTAATATATAGAATCATTGTTAAAAGAGAAAACATTGTATTGTAAAAGGCATAGAGCTCCGGATTAGGCTGCGCGATGGCCGCTGTTGTATACGCGACAGGCAGACACAGATGTCTTCGTCGGGAGAGGGAGTATTGTCGCGTAAGTACATTCAGCGGCACTCGCGTAGTCATTTGAACATCGCACCGGACACAAACTGGTGACTCAGCTCATTGCAGCAATATAAGCCCGATGATCCAAGCATCGAGGCAGTCTTGCTGCCACTCCCGGCGCAGTCTCGCAACTCCCGACCAACTTGTTTCCGCTCCTACCCATCGCCTGAGTTCAGGACAGGCCTAGACCCGGCCCCTGCTCTATCACTACGCTCCGTCACCTCAGAGTTCAGGACAGGCCTAGACCCTATCCTCCATCGAAACCGTACGTGCGAGTCGCCAGCGCAGAGCACTGTCTCTACCGGAGCTCTGGGTCGCTGCCAAAGCACGACTGCGTAAGTGTAATTCATGACTGAATAAACTGCTGTCGCCAGAAATGGACAAACCCCTTATTGTTGCTCCCTCTCATCCTTTCATCAAATAGACTAGGGGTAGATAAGTCCTGAGGAACTTAATATCTAACTACGTCGTAGGTGTGGTTTCAAAAGTGCCCACCAAACAATCCCCCTCCCTTCCCCACCATCCGACAGTTGCGTACAGTTAGAAATATGCTGTACCAAACCCTTGGACACTACTAGAGACAAAAATAAAATTTGACATTTTTATGGAATATGTTAATAAAATCACGGTTATAAAGCAGTTGGTTGGTAAGACGAAATGAGATCTGCGCACGCCTCCCCGGGGCAGGTACGGTAACATAAAAAGGTCACTAAGACGCGCTGTGCGTTCATCACAGGAAGAGAACTATTAAAAAGAGAAATACCTCGTTTTGCAGAGGCTGAAGATACGAGGTGGCACTTATGCCAAGAAAATGAAGAAAAAAAGTTAGAAATAAACTATTAAAAAGGATAAAAATCAAAATGCATGAAGAAAGATATTTACTTTTTTTCTAGTGTATTTGATTTCCTATATGAATATTCGTGGAAGTGCCCTTAAATTCCCTCCATATAAAGATGTTGAATGTGTGTCCAAACATTTCCTTCATTCGTATCATCATTGAAAATGAATTTGGAAGAGGAAGTGTACAATCTATACTAAATGTATATAATTGTACAAGAATGTACAGTCTTTTGTAAAAAACATTATATAATAAAATAATGTAGAAGGCCAGTATATAATAAAATTGTAAGGCCAGTAAAGTATGCGTTAATAGTAATAAACTGGCAACTCCAATACAATTTTTTCCAAGAAAGCAAGTTTGTATTTCAGAGTACACACTTAAGAATTAAGATAATTAGTCAAGCAGAATTCGATGAACCTAACATATATTTGAACGAATAAATTATAATAGTTTAATACCTTTTTTCATGGTTAAACCTCATTAACTTTTCGTGTGTTAATTATGTAAATGTACTTTTTCATCGAAGCTATAAAGTTTTATAATAGCATGTGGGAAGTGAATTGTCAAATTGAATGGTCAATGATATTAAATTGAATGCTCTTCCAAAACTAACCCAACGAGTGTGTTTAGGATGTCCCAGAACTCCACATAAATTGGAGAGATAAAAGATCACATTAATAGGAACAAAAAACATGAAGGTACAATGACACTAAGACAGAGAAAGAACAGAAAACGAAAAGGTGCGATAAGCGGTTCTTTAGGGTAATTGAGAAATATCGGTGTTCAATAACAAATTAAAACATGTTATAGATTCTTCCCATTAGCAGTGATACAGGCCTTGAACAAAAGTCGCGGAGATTCGTGAGACTAAGTAGTACATGCATTAGGTGTTGGTAGTCCTGCACCACTGTTCATGAGTAGAACTTTGAACTACTATGTTAACTTGTTAATGAACTTTAAACACCTATATCACCTTCTTAATTCCCGAAATAAAGGGCCGTTTTTCTTATTATGTCTTTGTGTCATTTTATCTCCGGGTGACGTTTCCGGATTTGTGAACTTTCATGTCTATGTTGGTTCCTATTAATGTGCTCTATCAGCCATCCGATATATCGTAGAATTGTGGGACAATCTGTATTTCAATGATGACGCTCAGAGTGAAGCGGAATTGAGATTAGTGTAAATCCAGTTCGGATAGGTGGGAAACGTTAATAGAATCCTTTGCATTCTTTGCAGGTTGTACAAGAAACCGAGATGTAAATATGTAAAAATAAATCGGGAAAATACTCCTGTAATTACTGTTTGGTACAAGGGACGGTAGGAAAGATAAATTACATTTTCCATCCCTTTATGTCCACTCTCTCGTACTCTACTGTCACGTGAATTATGCGCTCAGTAATTAAACCTCCCTGCTTAATTTGTCGGAGAGAGTACGAGTTCGTTCCAATTGTTATTCCATATTTCGTAAATAGGAAATGTAGCGTTCTATTGAAGCTTATCTACTTGGGGCGATAGGATGTAAGAGATGGGTGGTTGGGGTTATTGGTAGAAAGTGGGCCGGTTAGCTGGGTTTACCATCAACTGGGCCGATTTAGAATAGTCAGTAGGAGTAGTTAGTAATAGAACCCGCCGGAAATTGAACTCGCAGTGACAGTGAAAAGCAAGAACGCTAGCCCCAAAGTAACCCGAGGGGCCTTCTCCCAATTCCTAAGGATCTATCAATACATGAACACAACGAAAACTTTTGGAACTCTTCGAGCTGGTAACTTTTAGACTACCTAGCGCGGTGATCCTAATTCCCTAGAAGAAATAACCCTATAAAGGACCACGATAGCAATTTGTAACAGTATGTAATTCCAGAAAATAATAAACATAAAGCATTTCTTTAAACTTTATAAAAATTGCCATAAGGGGTCAACAAAGATCCCAACCGAATTAAATTAATTTCTGTCGTTTTTACGCTTAAAATCTGTTCTACGTGTAGTTCGTTTTATTCGAGTTAAAATGAGTTTTATTCAACATGCGCTGATAAACCGTTGTAATTTGTGCACAGTACAGTCAACTTTCTCAAAAAAATCTCCACCTTGTAATATGGGTAAATTCCATCATACATCATATCCACTTGAATTTTTACATGACTCTTATAACAAAACATTATTTCAGTTCGATGTTTGTCCAAATGAACGTACTATTTCTCTTAAGAGAAACGAGTGTGAGAGCAGAGTTTTTATTTTATTGCAATGTATGCTATGACTCACGAGTACACTGAACTGAACGAGTTTGAAGCATATGCAGGCTTCGGTTATACATTGTCACTTGATGCTCTTATTTTACACAAAATTCCTCAATGTAATCACGTCATACCGACATAAATTTTCCGTAATTTTTACCTGCATTTCAGAATATCTTCATTATGTTTACAAATAACAAGCAAAACGCCCCGCATCACTCATGTGTTTTTAATATTTTGCAATTAAAAAATGGAAAGTTTAAAATATTTCCTGCACATCTTTTATCGCCAGTGCAATGTTTTGCCCTAGGAACACGGCGTTGCGTCGGTAGCATGTAAAACGATAACGCTTGTAAAATGTAAACTATTCGTCCAAAATTTACGATTTAAAGACAGTTTTCATCTTTCAGGTTGGCATAAAATATTATTTAGACTATAATGACATTAGAAAAATATGTAAGGAATATATTGTAGCAGAACGAAAATTTGGTTACAATAATATAAATGAACCTGAGTGAGATCGAAAATTATTAATTAGTTTAAGTACATTTCTATGCCTCGACTAGCTCTTTCTCAGGGGTCCACTCGTAAATGGGTTCGTGTTATTTAATCATGGGAAGGTACCATACTGGAATTCCAAAGACAGGAAAACGTTTCATGGACAAATTAACTCATTAACTTTAATTAACACAAATAACACATACAGAAAAAAGACCCTCATGCTACCCCCAAAAACACACGAAACTTCCTGCAAACATAAATACAAAACCCACTGATTTTACCTCCGAATTCGGCTTCTCTACAACAATATGAATTTAAACCAATTAAACGTTTTAAACAACATTGAGATAATTTTTCTTTCGATCAACAAAAGCAACACTGATGTGACAACAACTTTTGCTTCTTGAAAGCGCAATTACTTTTACAATTAATTTGAAAGACGGAATTAGGCGGTGTTCTTCCTTGATAAATGGCCCCTCTTCACGAGTCATAAAGTTCAAAGTTATGGGCCCCTTTTGACAATAAAAAACCGCACTCATCTTCTCGCAATAGTGCATGACAATAAGTATTGGATGCAACCAACAGTCATGAAAATACCTCATCCAGATGACAAATTAAGCACTGCAGTGGTGAGTGCAGGGTGCGTTGACCTCACAGGATGCCGGCCTGGCTCCGTAGTTAGAGCGATTCCTGATTGGTGACGTCACGTCTCGAAGGCTCGAACGGTGGTGAATTTCTCCCTCAAGCTACGCGGCCTGGGTGCCCTCAGGCGTTGCGCGGACCCGAACCATCATTGTCCGACTCCTACTGCTGACGGCGTCTCGGAAGAGCCCACCGATTGGACAGATTCTTCATACGAATTACGTAACGTTTTATCAGATTAAAAATCTGCCGCAAAAAATAATTGCCATAAAGAAAACTAAAGACTTAGTTCCGGAAACTTGTAAGCTCAGAAATCTCATCTGAGTTATAAACAATCAGACAACATTAAACTAAAACTGAGTCGAAATCAGAAACATCTGCCAGATTCTACTTCTCGAAACATCCGGTTCTGCTCGCGAAAAATCTCATAATGCTCGGCTCACGAAAAATCTCCGTCTCGTTTGAAAAAAAATCTGGAAGTGCCCTCGAAGGATGATTTTCAGTTCCTTAAGTGGGTTTTCTTCCCCCTACGCACTTTCTTCCACTTCCAAACTTCTCAAATTTTGAATTAACACGTGATCGCTGCTTCCAATGACATAAAAATTCCCCCTCCCGTGCCTCAGTTCCGATTGGAGATTTTGAGTGTATTTTGTTACTCGTTGCGCCAATC
>NNCF01129298.1:94064-114274 GCA_002313205.1 Laupala kohalensis
TATATATATATATAGAGAGAGAGAGAGAGAGAGAGAGACAGAAAAGTGTAATCAGTTTTGAATCAGAGATAGCCAAAATGTGAGACAAATGTACAACGTTGGGACCTAGCACAGTTTGGACATAGATCCATCTCGCATATAGTAGAAAATCAGCACCTATTTATTTTAAGATTCAGTATAACAAGAATTTAGCGCTAGAATACGCTTTTTTCTCATTGTGTCGCACGATTGCTTGTGTGGTCACACGGACATAATTATCCTTTTCTGCCCTTTCATCATGAAATGTTTAGATATGTGAGAGCTCTAGACTCCTAGAAGTTGAGTCGCGAAGGACCAAGAAAAAAAGTATTGTGGTCGCTTTCCTGTGATTATTTTCAATACCTTGTATTCAAGGTAGTTCTTTTACTTTTGAAAAAAATTATTAGATCTGATGAATATTTCCTTATAGCACTGCAACGTACCACAAAAGACTATGTAAAATGTTTGTTCAGAGTTTTCTTAATAATGGGGGATTTTACAGTCCAACGAAGGTGCTTCAATGAACCTGGAATGAAAACAAAATTGAATTATTCTCAGTTTTGATTTTTTATGGTCGTTATTATTTTTTTTGATCGCCTTCATTTTCTCTAGCATTTGTTTAAGAATGATCTTTCTTTTCTATTAAATAAATGTTTATTACCAAATTTAATACATTATTATTTAAATAAATTCATAAAAAAATAACTGAA
Source organism: Laupala kohalensis (assembly GCA_002313205.1). Lineage (NCBI taxonomy): Eukaryota > Metazoa > Arthropoda > Insecta > Orthoptera > Trigonidiidae > Laupala > Laupala kohalensis. The sequence goes on from NNCF01129298.1 coordinate 94,793, forward strand.
TAGAGCTGTGACCTATTTTTTTAGTGTAATATGTTATAAAAATCAAAGAATTCGTGAAGCTCGTAGTAATGTTCAGCTCTCCTGCAATTTTATTTCACGTATCTGGTTTCTGTATCACATTTTTGTACAGTTCGTGGAAAGTACCGCACAAATACGTGTATATCGTCACTTTATCTTTGAGTGTGTGTTTTCCCCTCCATTGCACCGAACTGATAGCTCACACAACGCGATATTTTTTTATTTTTGTGCAAACGGATCGCGGACAGCCTCTATGAGTATTGGCTCAATGCATTAGATCAAATTCTGTGTTATGTTAATAACGCAACATTGCATCGTAAAACTATATCGCCAGGTCATCGCGACAGATCACTTTCTGTGTGCCTGAGCTTATGAATCCACGAAAGAGCCTGAGCTAATGAATCCTTAGTTTACATCACTAATGAATCCACGACATTCTTATAAAGGATTGCACCACAACCTCTAGTTCACTGCCTATTACCGACCACATATTTTTAAAAGTTGGTAACAAAAGGAAATTGTTTGTGGCGGAATCTGGACTGTAGTACAGGAAGAGAGTATTTTTTTCTTTCAAGGAGAAAATGTCGTAAAGCGCGTAGTGGGTGTACGCACCATGTTGTAAACCCTCCAATGTGAAATGCAGTGAACGCTATTACCACTGCATGCAAAAAAAGACTATCCTCATCTATTTTGAGGAAACTGAAATTTCATTATGTCAAATACGAAATGAAATGTTGAATACAATAAGGTTGCATTAAGATCGTGTTTTCTTAAAACATAGCAAGCGAAATGGGAATATTGCGCCTTCAGTCTGAGGAAGATAAAAGGTCCCGTTAAGATCTGGTCGTCTTCATCCCGTGCGAACAAACAGGAAGTAATGACCCTTACACGTCTTCGTATTGGCCACTGCTGTCTTACCCATGGTCATCTCTTACGCGGTGAACCTCCTCCCATCTGTGTGACTAGCAACACAATATTTACCGTGGAACACTTTTATTTGCAGTGTCTCAAATATAGTACCTGCCGACGGTGACACAATCTACCCATCAGATTGAACGTTATTCTTGAAAAAAAAACCTCTGATATGTCTTTTTAGATTCCTACAGGAATGTGGCGTTTGACACACTTTCTGAACTTTGATTTTACATCTCATACTAATACTAATAAAATTCTAAATACTGGACCTTAAGGAAGAATGAAAAGTCACTCTTTGCGTGTAGAATAATTGTGTTGTTATAAATGTATCTGTGTAATTATCTGGTAATTTCTGAAAATGACTTATACGTTGATGAATGATGATTTAAAAAAATATACTTTCTTACAACTTTAATGATTATTTTTTAAATGGGCGTCAATGGCCGTAGTTTTTGAAACGCTATGAACTCTAATACAAAATAAATTCCTGGGATGTCCTCATATGTCGTTTACAGTCCAATGTTTTGAGTACCGTCATTTTTAATACTTTTTATATCTCTGCTAAAAGGGATGTATATGACAGCTTGTGGAATCAACTAGACTCTCAGCAGCGAAAGTCTCAGGAACATTCCATTTCACTTTATCGATAACTGAAAGAAACGGAATACTTATCTGGCGGACATTTAAGTCTTTCTGAACTATACGCGCGAACTTGGAGGGGAGACAGAAAACATCAATAGGAATCATCTCGTAGGCAGGGCAGGGTTCCAAATGCTGCTCTCAAGTGATAAGAGACATTAAGAGAAAGCAGTGCCCTGCATCGGACACTGAAGGATCCACGTTCATACAGGTTCTGATGCACATGAGCGAACATTTCCTTCAGTGGTTTTTAGTAGTTCCGATGCAGGACACCGGGCAGGTGCGACCAACTCGAATAACCGACTTTTAAGAGGGTCTGTTGAATGCTTTGGACCGAAAGCCTGGAATTTTATTAATAAAAGACTGCTTAAATCCGACTTCTGTCTTGTGTCTGTGCTTTGTCTTTAAGTCTCTCTATCACTTCAGGTCTGCAGTTGGGCACCTGTGTGATTCTGATTCCTGTGAATGTTTGCTACTTTCCCTCCACGCTTTCACATGAAGTTCAGAAATAACCAGTATATTATGATGATACTAAGAAGTTCGTGCATAAAAATTTTATTTTTCACGTTGAATGTAAACTTTGAAGGCCAAACTGTCGAAGAAGAAATCGCTCTCCAGGGATAGCGTTGATTTTACAAGACGGTGGCTTGTTTCAGGAAGTTTCTACGCTTTGTTTAAGACATAAAACTGACCATTCAAAAAAAAATATATATTTTGGAAATATTCCAATGTCTCCCTATATATTTGCGAAAAATCGTGAAAATATTTTCAACGCTTAACGTCCGAATACATACTGGGGGAGGGAAGTTATCGTCTACGGTCAAGTGAAAAATTCGACGGACCGGGACTAATTAGGAAAATTTTCACTTCACCGTATACGCTGCATTTTTATGTTAAATTTAGTTACGGCATGAAACTTACTTCACTACCTCATAGACTAGCTCTTAGTAACTATTTAAATCTTACAATAAACGATTAATGATCATGTTTTTCGCGTCCTCACGTGGAGATATTCGATAATTATTTTCAGTGTAAACACGTATCATTCATGTCGCTTCTAGAGTCTACAACTTTTTCATACACACTCATTACAAGGAACAAATCTACATTTGTCGTTGGAAATCATTATTACGTGAAAACTGATATTGAAATTTTTTTAAATATAACCCTTAGCCGTAAAGAAACGACATATACTCCCTTTCCTGAGCGGAGTGTCGTAATGTCCATTAGGTGTACTAAACAGATTGAAAAGACGATGTTAACGCGGACTAAGAGAACATTTACCCCCCCCCCTCCAAGGGGACTCACAACTAGTAAGTATGTTTGGCAAACACGGGCCCCGAGCTGAGTCAGGCATTACTTCCACTTACTTGTGCAAGGATCCTTCCTTTCTCTTTCCTGACCTTCCTTGGTCACCTCTTGTTCTTTTCGATCCCGACGCCATTAGGGCTAGGGTATCTTTCATTTTCCTCATTTTTTCCCTTCCCTCATTTTCTGTCCTAAATGTTTTGATGCATGTTTCGAGATATGTTTTGATATGTTGTAATACAGGAGGGTTTTTAGTGGGTATGGTTGAGTCATTCGGCGAGTCCCACACGCGGGGACAGTCATGTTGGCTCTCCCTAGTGCGTTACTGCATTTTCCCAACCTGTGCAAGATTTTAGGGTTCCAATGACCTCGATGTCGACGAGCTGTAAAGCCCCCCTCAAATACAGTTACCCCTTTTCACTCAGATGTCAGAGATGTCGTGTGGGATAGAATGTCTAACATATAATCATAATATCGTTTGCATGCTGATACACTTGTTTTTCCATGTCTGCCAGAGGTGGACTCTCCTTGTCCGCTCAAGACAACGGCACACTCTCGACAATGCTGTAGTACCCCCACGGTAAACTATAAAACTTATCCACCCAATGACGTTTGTCATCGACGCATAGAAGAGCGCTTCTGTTGCTCCAAACAATAAAGCGTATGCGCTTTTGAGCGAATGCAATGTTCTATATCCATTCTTGTTTGATCATGGAATGAACAGTCTTTATAGTACGCAATACCACTGACCGATGATACCTTTCACTCTGCATGAAGTAAGCTGGGAGAGTGTTTGAATAGCCCACAAATTCTATGAGCATATCACCTCCGCATTCATCCTTAAAGAGACGCAATCTTTTTTATTACACGGGAAGAGGCATTNATACTCAAAGCATCAAACATTGACGTGTCATTGTAAAAAGGACAAAGATTCATGATGTCATATACATTGCGTGACGTGGATAAGATATACAAATCCGTGTCTCAAGCCTGGAAATTATGGTTTGCGGAATGGTCGAGTATGAAAATAATTCAGAGGAGAAAAAAATCACGAAAACATTCGGTGTGGTTTATTGACGATTGCAGGTATGCAAGAGAATTCGCAAAATCTGCCCTGAAAATGTATCAGTGGCTAGGTGGGATAGAATTGCGTAAATCTTATCTTAAACTCCGCGGAGAATATAAACACATAGTTAAGGAAAGTAAACGAGCCTGGCAACAAAAGGAAACTGAACGTCGCAGAGAAATATTGTAAAAAATGTAACCGCGACCTATTGGGTAAATTTTTAAATTAAGACGAAATAAAACTATATCAAATAACACAGATGCAATGGGATGGGGAAAGCATTTTAAAAATATTCTAGCAGGAAATGATAACATATCCCGAAGTAGTACGAAATAGGAATGTCAACACAAAACAAAAAAAGTCAGCAAGAAGACATCAAACTCGAGACAGCAGCAGCCTCTTGGATAACAGTTTTTTCACAAGTGTGAATAAAAGAAGAATCAATAAAGAACGCTATTTATTGTTTCAAGAAGAATTAATCTGATTGGAGATTCTAAAAAATAAAATTTCATTGTCGTGAAGTTTTTTAGAGCTATGCCAATAATGAGTTGAAATTAAGCAGCAAATTCACACTATTCAATAATGTGAATTGTAATAAAATGTTTCAATACGGAAAAATGACAAAAAAACAAATTTGATAAGGTACAATACGTATTTTCAGCCTCCTCGTTTCTCGTATATAAAACAGCCTTTGTATTTCATCGTCCTTCGACTGTCGAAGTCCGGTGGTTGCGCGCTCTGTTAATGTAATTCTGAAATATTTCCGTTTGCTTTTCGAGAACTAGCCGACCTTGGTCTGGTCACTGGTGCACTCTGGTACTGTAAATTAAAACTACCCGTTCTCGGCGAGCGACAGCTGACTCGGCGCGTCAACGCAGCGGCATCTCACCGATTACTAAAAATTTATACTATATCTTGAAAGCGGCAATTTCAATTTTGCAGAACTCCGCGTGCGCAGAACACACCTGCAAGCGAGAGTTGACTGATCGTCTCAGGTGTTCCCAATCCGGTACCTGCACGATTGTTTAAGCGTTTATTTGTTTTTTTTTGAAACATAATATGGAGCCGGCGGCCGAGGTTCGAAGCCTTGACCAAGAACCTTCTACAACATAGGTGATTAGAAAAATTTGTAATTCAAGTAATTTCGGGATGCGAAGAGAAGACGTTGAAATATTCAGAATATAATTAAGAGTTTATGCACTGATAATGCGTTGACAACTACCTCAAGTTCTTGACGTTTTCGCATCGGCGAGACGTGCTCTAACGTGAGCAGGAAGAAAGGTAGAGAATTTCTTTCCTGTATAAAACTAAGCTATTGGCTCGAAGTTAAAGGATGTTGAAATTGTTATAATTGCCCTATTTTAGGGGAATTTTATTTACACAGAATTAACTAAATGGCAATTACTTAGAATGATTTTATCTTATTCAGAAGCCTTCCGAGAATTTTCAACTATTTTAGAAATGTCAAATTGTTTAGTCCTGGGGAGAGTAATATATCTCTGGCATTAATTAAGGGTGAAGTTAGCAATGAGTAATGTTTCCTTTATTTTGTAAAGGCCTTTTCTAAATAAAACAGAAACATTTTTTTAGAAACCATTTCAGGACTTGTGTTGTGTGATAAATTATAATTGCATGCTGAATGCGTTTGTCATTACGCGGAGTTAGGTAGTTTTTAATCTTTCATATCTGATTGAGTGCCTTTTTCAGCGGTACTATATTATACATAAACTGTAGATTTTAAGATTTAGGACTCGAATCTCCCTGTCTTAAGGGAATTTTTGATGATACAGAAGTTAAAAAAATTCTTAATCTGAAGTTATTATATTGACTCGAAGTCCGCCTGCCTTGGAGCGCCTTTGACTATTGTAGAATTGCCTAATTGATTTTTCCTGGGTAATTAATGTATAGTAGTTTGTTACTCCTTTGGTAACAAACAAACCTTTTGAACGGCACGTGTATATATTCCTTTTGCGGTTTCGACCTGTATTGTGCGGATTAACCGGTTTTGATCTGGAAAAGACTTAACAACCCTAGCTATTTTCCATTCAAAGGGCACGGGAGGGTCTTTCAAAATAACTATGTCATTTTCTGGTAATGATTTGGATACAGTTTGCCACTTCGATCTATTTTGGAGTATTGACAAGTAGTCAGCAGACCAACGTTTCCACAAATTATTTAAATGGTTTTTTAAAGCCATGTATCTTTGCATTGGATTTTGACATTTGTTGTCATCTTGGGTGAAAGGTAAATTTTTTAAGAGATGGCCTGTTATCAGGTGTTGTGGAGTTATAACTTCCACGCCAACGCTTACCCTTTACTAAAACCAGGGAAGGACAAAACGACCATCAGTAGTTATCGAAGCATTGCCTTGACGAGTTGCGTTGGTAAAACTCTGGAGAGAATTATCAACCGACGTCGCGTCTGGTATCTCGAAAAGCATAACTTTCTGAGTCGATCTCAGTGTGGTTTCAGGAAATTCCATTCCACCCTAAACAACTTACTTCTCCTGGAAACAGCAATTTAAGATGCTTTTGTCTGAAGACATGTCGTCGGAATATTCTTTGACATCGAGAAGGCTTACGATAGTATTTTGCATCATGGTATTTTAAACCAACTCTATGCCTGGGGATGTAGATAACGTCTTCCTCTGATGCTAAAGTCCTTTTTAGATCAGCGTTCCTTCCGCTACAGAATTGGAAGAGACACCTCGGATCTCGTTCAAGAGAACGGTGTTCCTCAGGGCTCAGTCCTGAGTGTGACCTTATTTGCAGTGGCCATAAACAGCATAACGTCTGCTGTAAAGAATCCTGTTTTACACTCTCTTTTTGTCGATGACTTTGCTATTTTTTGTTTATCACAGAGTATTACAAGTGCGGAGCGGCAAATCCAACTCGTCCTCAATAGGTTATACCACTGGTCGAAGACGACTGGCTTTCGTTTCTCTACTGAGAAAACACGCTGTGTTCTTTTCAGTAGGAGGCCAAGCCTTTTGACACTACCTTGCCTTGGGGAACACCGTTCTAAAATTCTTAGATCTAATCTTTGATCAGAGACTAAATTGGATGGAACATCTGACAGACCTAATAGTAATAACATTAAAGTCTCTGAATTTATTGAAGTGTCTGAGTAGCAGGGAATGGGTCGCTGATCGTTCCTCCTTGGACCAGTTTTATCGAGCATTAATAAGATCTCGGCTCGATTATGGCTGCGTTGTATATAGCTCTGCTCGTGCAAGCTGTTTAAAGAAGTTGGATAGTGTCCACCATGCAGGAATTCGACTAGTAACGGGAGCCTACCGCACTAGTCCAATTCCGAGTTTCTATGCCGAGAGTGGTGAACCATCTCCGGCGGCAACGGCAATTTTGTCACGTGTTAACTTTACCCGACAATTGGTGCACAACGCGGTTTTTCATACTTCCTTTTCTTCCATCCGTTTCTACCACAACAGACTGAGAGCAACCAAACCTTTTGGATATCGCTTTAAACAAATTATGGAAACCTTAAATATACGCACACGTAATGTTTTACACCAAGGTTTTAGTAAGTCTCCTCCTTGAGCTTTGCACAAGCCGAAGATTATTTTCGATCTTCTGCATCATGACAAGAAGAACACTGCAGCTGGGATGTTGAGGGTATACTTTCGGTTAATCCTCGACAAACACCGGGTCCATATCCCCGTGTTTACCGACTCGTCGATGCAGGCTGATTGTGTCGGCTGCTCTGTGGTTTTTCCCCGTGAGTCCTGTGGCTACCGTCTAGGTGACCTATGCAGCATTTACACTGTTGAATGCTACGCAACATTGAGAGCTTTGCGATCAGCAAAGTACCGCCGCGAATCGCATCGTACCTGTCGCCTCAGAGTAACGTAGTTCTTATGTTGCTGGGCTTTCCGGTTGGTGCCGCGTCTGATGCTCGCTACCATCAGACGCGGCACCAACCGGAAAGCCCAGCAACATATGACTCCGACTGCGGAAACCTTCGAGAATATTAAATGTAGTTCTTCTCGTATGGCTAAAAAGTTCGCTTTTGGCGTTTTTCTATTGGTATGGCTGTAAAATTCTTTTGTACAATGACATGTTTTCTATTCTGTCGTTGTTTTGGATTTCTCTGCATGGTTTTCCTATCGAAATGCTTTACTTCGTTATTACTTTTGTGGCATTTCTGATAGCTTAAGAACATTAAATTGAAATTTCTCTCCCTACAATTGTGATTTTTAGTCCCTCAGAGTTTGTGCCTTTAATTCTATGACATAAAGTTGTGGAACACATTAGTTGTAGAAAAAACAATCTTCAATAGTGAAGAAAAAAGTAGGGTGCAATGTCGTTTCACAGAACTTATAATAACAAAAGAGTGTAGAAAATGAACGTTTATTTATGTTAATTCAAATTTGCGTTTATATTATATTCAAGAAAGTTTACGTTTATAATAAATATAAGTGGAATTTATGTGCCTTATGTAAACAACTATTGTGGAGAATTCTCATTATTTACCCACTAGGCTTGAGGTTTCTTGTGGAGCAACAGACGTGGCACACAATTTGAGAATATAAAGATTGTTTATTACTTTAAGATTCTTATTTATTTGAAAATAAATACATTAAGTAGATAACACTGACAGTATGTCTGTATGTTTCGTATCTTATATGTGAGTGATTCTCGCTTTTCTTTTTGTGGTGGTCTTGTTTGACCTTCATTTCAGGACTTTTTTTATTGTCCCATAGAATTTCCACATTTTTATAATTTTGGAGGTCTGCATGTGTTCTCTTTTTTCAGTTATATCTTTTAATTTTAAATAAGATTCCATTAAATTTTGTAATTTGTAATTCCTCGAGGTTTCGTCATTGTAATGATGTGCAAGGTCATTTACTTCGTGACAGTCATTTTCGCACCAGAAATATCGTGTAAATTATGTTGACTTTGAATTGAGAGTGACCCAGGAGACAGACATGAAAGCTAGACATACCAGACTTAACTTATCACATTGTATAGTAACTCCTGTTTGCCTTTCGCAACAGAGTATTTATTTTTCAACTCTTAGGTGCACTGTGTGAATTTTATGTTGTTATTTTACAAAAAATGTGGGAAAGTGTTATACTGCACAGTTTCTGTAATTTTCCAAAAAAATGTTTAAAATTAAGGCATCATGGTGTAGTGAGTTTACAGAAAAACGGTATTGCGAATTTAAAGCATCACGTTATTGAAAATATTTCCAAGGCATATTGTCGAGAAACAAATTACACAACTCTAGTACTTTAATTTTACTATAATTTTACTTTAATTTCGCATTTGGCACGGGGTCATGGACTGCTATAGACCTATCAGTTTGCTCTCCTGAAGTTGCTGATATCTTACAATGGAAGGTAGAAGATGATCTGCATGGTAGCGACCATCATCCTATCTGGTGGTCCTTGCAAGAACGTGTGACTATTCCCGAAAGCAAGCCACAGAAATGGATTCTCAGTAAGGCTAATTGGACACAGTCCCGTTCCCTGTCTGTCTTCAGAGAAATGGGTAGTGTCCAAGAGAGGGACGACCATCCTACCCAGGTGATTCATCATACCGCTGAAGAATCCATTCCGAAAACATCTAATTTTCCGCGAAGACCTCATGTCCCCTGGTGGAATGACGCATGTCGCTCCGCCATTCGGGCAAGACGAAGAGCATTGCGGAGATTTAAGGCTAGTCCATCTCCGGAAAACCTCGCCGCATATCGGATTGCTAGAGCAAAAGCGCGCAGAACTATCAAAGAATCCAGATCCACCTCCTGGAAAGAGTTTCTAAGCACCATTAAGAGAACAACATCGTCCACTAAAGTATGGGAGTCCATCCGAAAGATATCTGGAAAGTATTCTCGAGTCCCAATATCTGGACTTAATTATCATGATCGGGTTCTCACCAACAACAGATAAATGGCAACAGCAATGGCTGAATATATTGCTGACCTAACATCTACAGCAAACTGCGATCCTGATTTCGCGAGAAAAAGGGACCCAGCAGAGAGCACATCTTTTGACTTTCGTTCCACCAACTGGGAACCCTACAACTCTCCCTTCTCTATGTGGGAACTTGAGTCAGCTCTAGAGACAGCAGACAACACTGCTCCTGGCCATGATTCAATTCATTATGAAATGCTGAGACAACTCAGTCTCGAGTCGAAAGAATACCTTCTGGATATCTTTAATCTTTCATGGTCCGAGGGAGTATTCCCTAATTCCTGGAAGGAAGCAACGCTTATCCCTTTATTAAAACCAGGTAAGGACAAAACGAACATTAGTAGTTATCGAAGCATTGCCTTGACGAGTTGTGTTGGTAAAACTCTGGAGAGAATTATCAACCGACGTCTCGTCTGGTATCTTGAACGGCATGACTTGCTGAGTCGATCTCAGTGTGGTTTCAGGAAGTTCCATTCCACCCTGGACAACTTACTTCTCCTGGAAACAGCAATTCAAGATGCTTTCGTCCGAAGACAACATCTCATCGGAATATTCTTTGACATCGAGAAGGCTTACGATACTACTTGGCGTCATGGCATTTTACAACAACTCTATGCCTGGGGATTTAGAGGACGTCTTCCTCTGATGCTCATGTCCTTTTTGGATCAACGTTCTTTCCGCTATAGAATTGGAAGGGACACCTCGGATCTCCTTCTTCAAGAGAACGGTGTTCCTCAAGGCTCAGTATTGAGTGTGACTTTATTTGCAGTGGTCATAAACAGCATAACATCTGCTGTAAAGAATCCTGTTTTACACTGTCTTTTTGTCGATGACTTTGCTATCTTTTGTTCATCACTGAGTGTCACAGGTGCGGAGCGACAAATCCAACTCGTCCTCAATAGATTATACCACTGGTCGAAAGCGACAGGTTTTCGTTTCTCTGCTGAGAAAACAGGCTGTGTTCTTTTCAGTAGGAGACCAAGCCTTCTGGCAGAACCTCACCTCGCCGTGGGGGACAACGTTCTCAAATTCTATCCTTTTGTGAAATTCTTAGGTCTAGTCTTTGATCAGAGATTGAATTGGATTGAACATCTAACAGACCTAAGAGCAAGAACATTAAAATCTCTGAATTTATTGAAGTGCCTCAGTAGCAGGGAATGGGGCGCTGATCGCTACTCCCTGCACCAGTTTTATCGAGCATTCATAAGATCTCGGCTCGATTATGGCTGCGTTGTATATAGCTCTGCTCGTGCAAGCTATTTAATGAAGTTGGATAGTGTCCACCATGCAGGAATTCGACTAGTTACGGTAGCATACCGCACTAGTCCCATTCCGAGTTTGTATGTCGAGAGTGGCGAACCTTCTCTTTCCCTCCAGCGGCAAATCCTCATGCTACGACACTTTTGCCATTTGCAAACCGTACCCGACAATCTGGTGCACAACGCGGTTTTTCATCCATCCTCTTCTTCCATCCGTTTCTACAACAACAGACTGAGAGCAACCAAACCTTTTGGATATCGCTCCAAACAAATTTTGGAAANTCCATCCGTTTCTACAACCACAGACTGAGAGCAACCAAACCTTTTGGATATGACTCCAAACATATTTTGGAAACCTTAAATATACGCACAGCTAATATCTTACATCAAGGATTTAGTAAGTTTCCCCGTTGGGCTTTGCACAAGCCGAAGATTATTTTCGATCTTGTGCATCATGACAAGAAGAACACTCCAGCTCCGATGTTGAGGGTATACTTTCAGCTAATACTCTACAAACACTTGGACCGTATCCCTGTGTTTACCGACGGGTCGAAGCAGGCTGATGGTGTCGGGTGCTCCGTGGTATTTCCCCGTGAGACTTGTGGCTACCGTCTAGGCGTTTTGTGCATTGTTTACACTGCTGAGTGCTACGCCATATTGGGAGCATTGCGATCAACAAAGTGTTACGGCGGATCACATTTCCTGATTTGTTCTGATTCGCTGAGTGCCCTTCAAGCAATCCAGAACATGTATCCAGCTGATAAGTTGATCCAGAGTATCCAGGATGTACTTTTCTCACTGCAAAATGATGGAAAGAACATAATGTTTTGCTGGGTTCCCGGACACGTGGGTATCAGAGTAAATTCTGAGTAAATGGATGAATCAATTGATGTAACGTTTCGTATTTACGATAATTTTATTTGTTGTCGATGCACGTGCTTTGAAACATTTTTTTAAACTTTAAAACAAAGGGTACTTCTTTTGAATGTCAAAGTACTCCTTTGATTGTTTCTCAAGAAAGTCTCCAACGATTTTGCTGAAATTTTCTGTACGTAAAGTACAATTAGTATGCATTACATCCGCATTAGTGGGATATCGGTTGAAAGTTTAGTATAGACGGAGTAAAATAATTTCTATCTGCGACACTTACACATTAGTTTACGAATTCAAGAAGTTTTAATGATATTTAGCAGTGTAAATGGACGAAGCAATCGTAGAATACATTCTTCGTAATCTGAAATGAAAGACATGATAATAATAAAATACATAGTACAGCAAACATGCAGCACATGCGAAAGTGCAACAATTTCTGTCTACAACGAAATTACATTTACATAACACTTTGTAAGACTGATATGTCGCTATATGTTTTGAAATAATATTTTGAATATTTATTTTACTTTCAAATTTCAAATAACACAGTTATAAGTTCATGTAGAGATGAATTTGAGCATGAATAGAGCACTGGAAGACGACCAAAATATGGAGGATCACGCCAGAAATAACCCTTTCACTATAGAATTTTTTCCCACTGCTGCAGACAGAGAAAGCTATATGAGAAAGTTTGTGTAATGGTTTTGCACCAGTAGTTTACGTTCGTCTCAGTGAAGCAAATGAAGGATTCCACTTCATGCATCGTTTACTTTCTGACCTTTCTGAAGACGTCCACCGAAACATTAGACTTTTTCTAATTCCGCATTTCTCAATTTCCCCTAATGCCAGTACCAATGATACCTATGACTACCATTTCTATATTTTCAATTATTTCTAAAACCAATCGTTCCATGGTGCTAATTGAAGACTTTTGTGTTTCGCATTCTCTTTAAATATTGCGGACTGTTTTCTGTCTCTAACTAACCCTCAAATGAAAAATTTGCAAATGAAACCTTAACTTTAAGTTGTGTCATAAAGGCATGTAATTGCTTAACCTTCACGCGTGTGCAAAATGGCCGAACGGGCAGCGTTGGCTATCTCTGTTTCAATCCTTCGTCTCCATTCGAAACACTGTCATCTCGCACGAAGTGAACCATCTGCTAGACTTGTAATGTTCTGCTTCCTTTGGAATACTTTCTCCTACAGTGTCCCAAATAATCTACTTAATAGCTTGGACGATATGCTTAGGAAAACCGAAATGTATCTTTTATGAATAATTGAGACACAGAAATGTCGACATTTCCTTCGACTTTTAACTGAAATTCATTATATCTCTGTAAATTGTTAATATTTGTTGTGATGATCTCGAGGAATTTTTCTATTGTGATGATCTCGAGGATGTTTTCGTCATATTGAGAGCATTGCGATCAACAAAGTGCTCTCGCAGATCAAATTTCTTGATTATTCTGATTCTATAAGTGTTCTCCAAGCAATCTAGCTAATAAGCTGGTCCAGAACATCCAGGATGTGCTTTTCTCGCTCCAAAGTGATGGAAAGAACATAATGTTTTGATGGATTCCCGGACACGTGGGAATCAGAGGAAATGAGGAAGCAGACGTTTCCACAAAAGCGGCATGCTTCAAGAATCGCATGGATTTCTTCACGATTCTAAAAAAGGATCTCCTAATCCGTGAAGTCAAGAATTCTGAGTGAATGAAACAATGAGTGGTTAGCTGTTGAAGGGAATAAGCTCCGACTTATCAAATCTTCTGTTAAGCCATGGAGCAGTTCTTGTAGGCCAACCCGGATCGACGAGGTCCTGCTGACCCGCCTGCGCATAGGATATTGTCCTCTCACTCATAACTATCTCTTACTACTTGATGATGAACCCGTTTGTGAAAAGTGTAGCTGTTCTCTGACACTGAGACACCTACTAGCTGCTTGCAGAAGATACTCAAGTATACGGAGACAAATTGGTCTGGCTGCAGATTTACCAACAATTCTCGAAAATGAAACGGTTAATGTTAATAAACTATTGAATTTTATGAGTAGATCGGGACTTCTCCCACAAGTTCTCGGGAGGGTTTAAATTTGTATTCCTTTCTCCTCTTTCCTGTCTTCTTTCCTTTCATCCTTCGATTCTTTAATTCGAAAATATAATCTATTGTATTTTTTTCTTTTTTATGATATAATATATTGGGCAACTGTTTTCTTTTCTCTCATCTATGTATGTAGATATTAATTGAATTCAGGTGGGTTTTTTGTGGGTATGTCCGAGATATTCGGCGAGTCCTTCACACAGGGAAGAGCCACTATGGCTCTTCACTATGGTGCGAAACAGCATTTTCCTCACTTGCATGGGCGCTAATGTCCTTGCTATTGACGAGCCCTAAAGCCCCACCAAAAATTCTACTTTCGCGCTGGAACTTGAGTAGTTTTTCATTTTTTGGAGATGTTTATCTTTTCTTTGTTGTAATTTTTTTTTCAAATCGTTGTCAATGGCCCCCCCAAGGGGCTTACATCTAGTAAGTACGTGTTTGGCGAACACGGGGCCCCGAGCCGAGTCTGGCATTGCTTCCACTTACTTGTGCCATGCTCCTTCCTTTATCTATACTGACCACCCTTGATCTCCTCTTGTCCTTTCGATCCCGACGCTATTAGAGCTAGGGTATCGTTCATTCTCCTCTTCTTTTCTTTCTTCTTCTTCTCTTTTATTCTTTCCCCCGCAGGGAACTCAGTTTCGAGTGAGTATGGGCTTGGCGAACCCACGGCCCCGAGCTGGGGACTGGTACTACGCCACCAGTCCTCGGACACCGTAAGCTTTGGACATACTTCAGCGACCACCATTGGCGCGATGGTGGAAAGTTGCATGTTTTGAAGGGCGGAGATCTTGCCTTCATTGGCCGGGTCGCGAGGAAGGATTAAACCTCTATAGAAAAACCCTCAACCTCAAGGTGTGTTACGCGCCGATGAGGTGAATGGGTGTTGAGGACAAACACTCTCTAGCGTATCAACCTCTGAGGCAACTGCTGCACCTCAGTTGAGCAAGGCTTAGTGACGTGATGCGGGGGCTCCACGTCACCGGACATTTATTTCCTCCGAACTCGTGGGTCAAAATGACAGATATTTCGATTCCCCTGCCTTGCGGTGTGGGCGAGCCGCAGGGTAAGTCTTACGGCTCAGGATCTTCGAAGCGGCCGAGGGTTGCCAGCCCTCCCGCTTCTGAAACCAAAAATGAAAAGAAACAGAAGATTCCTTACCTGAATGTTTTCATAATAATGAAAAGAAAGGAAGGAACGTTTTCATAATAATGAAAAAGTTTATTCCTTTTACATTTATAAAGGGCTTCAAGGGATATGTGGCACATTGAAGAATATAAAAAGGTTACGTAATGGTACCATGTTGTTGGAAACCAACTCCAACAAACAGACACTAACACTGTTAAAGTGTGTAATGTTGGGAGAGTTCCCTGTGACGTGCGAGCTCCATGATGCGCTTAATCGCAGCAAGGGGGTCGTAAGTTGCAGGGATATAATGGATATGTCAACTGAAGACCTAGTTGCGGATTTGGAGGCTGACCACGTAGTTGAGGTCAGTCAGATCATGAGGAAGGTTAATGGTGTTCTCCAGAAGACCAGTTCCTTCGTCTTGACGTTTGACTGACCTCAACGCCGCATATCCCCAACTACCAAAGGATATTAAAGCTGGATGGCTTAACCTGCCGGTGCGACCCTTTGTTCCAAATCCTCTGCGCTGTTTCCAGTGCCAGAGGTTTGGACATACAACATCATCTTGTAAGGGCCGTCAAACATGCGGTAAATGCGGGAAGGAAGCACACGAACTCGGCGTCTCATGCCCGGGGCCTGCTAAGTGTATTAATTACACAAACAGCCACCCGGTGTGGATCCGGGAGTGTCTTCTTCCTCGAAGAAAAAAAATACAAGAGATCAAGACTACGGAGAAGATCCCGTACGGTGAAAATCGGAAGAAATACAGGGCTTTATACCCTGTATTCTCTACCAGTTACTCCACCGCAGCCAAGACTCCTGTAATCAAAAAGAACGTGGTTATCCAGGCCGATTTCACTGACGTGTCTACGACAACGTCGTGCACATGCCAGTGCAAATGCGGCAAGAGAAATATCCAAGAAACACCTGTCAAGCCTAAGACACTCTCCACACTCCGACCATCTAATACAAAGACCAGCAGTGTACCACATAACCCTTCAAATATTAAACATCCAAACACCAAGCAAGGTTCGAAGGCTGAATCCCTGAACTTGTTGACTTCATAAAATCGAAGCAAACAACAGCAAAGAAGTCCGGGAGGCGATTGAAGAATATCTCTGTTCGTCCTACCTCCGAGTCGGAAAGTGCATTGTCCGACGGTGACGCGGAAATGCACATTCAAGATCCTGACCCCGGAGGTTCCAGAACGTAATGGCTTCCATAATTCAGTGGAACCTTATTGGTTATAGGACGCAACGTGAAGAGTTACAACTCTTAGCGCGTCGTAGTCCGATCTGTATTTGACTACAAGAGACACACCTTTTACCAGAACACTCACCCTCTCTGCGAGGATACAGCAGCTTCAGATATGACGACACCACGGGAGATCGAGTAAGAGGTGGAGTTGCCGTGTTTGTTAGAAACACAATCCTCTGCTCACCTGTTCTCCTACAAACCCACATCCAGGCTATAGCAGTCAAAATTCACAGTATACCATCTATGACCGTGTTTCTATATATCTTCCTCCGACACGAGATTTTTCGGAGAACTCCCTCAGAGATTTAATTCATCAGCTTCCTCGACTATTTCTTCTCCTCGGAAATTTCAATACCCACAGTGTAATGTGGGGCTCGTCGAGCGATTGCCCCAGGGGCCGACTGGTGAATTGTCTCTTTAAGGGAGAAGATTTATGCTTAATGAACACAGGGGATATGACCAACTTTGCATTTGGCACGGGGTCATGGACTGCTATAGACCTATCAATTTGCTCCCCTGAAGTTGCTGATATCTTTCAATGGAAGGTAGAAGATCTGCATGGTAGCGGCCATCATCCTATCTGGTTGTCGTTGCAGGAACGTGCGACTATTTCCGAATGCAAGCCACAGAAATGGATTATCAGTAAGGCTAAAAGGACACAGTATCGTTCTCTGTCTGTCTTCAGAGAAACTGGTAGTGTCCAAGAGAGGGTCGACCATCTGACCCAGGTGATTCATCACGCCGCTGATAAATCCATTCCGAAAACATCTATGTTTCCGCGAAGACCTCATGTCCCATGGTGGAACGACGCATGTCGATCTGCCATTCGGGCAAGGCGAAGAGCATTGCGGAAATTTAAAGCTAGATCATCTCCGGAAAACCTCGCCGCATATCGGATTGCTAGAGCAAAAGCGCGCAGAACTATCAAAGAATCCAGATCCACCTCCTGGAAAGCGTTTCTAAGCACCATTAAGAGAACAACATCGTCCACTAAAGTATGGGAGTCCATCCGAAAGATATCTGGAAGGTATTCTCGAGTCCCAATATCTGGACTCAATTATCAGGGTCGGATTCTCACCAACAACAGAGAAATGGCAACAGCAATGGCTGAATATTTTGCTGACCTAACATCTACAGCAAACTGCGATCCTGATTTCAAGAGAAAAAGGGAAACAGCAGAGAGCACTTGTTTTGACTTTCGTTCCACCAACTGGGAACCCTAAAACTCTTCCTGTCCATGTGGGAACTTGAGTCAGCTCTAGCAACAGTCCACGACACTGCTCCTGGCTTTGATTAAATTCGTTATGAAATGCTGAGACAACTCAGTCTCGAGTCGAAAGAATACCTTCTGGATATCTTTAATCATTCTTGGTCCGAGGGAGTATTCCCTAATTCCTGGAAGGAAGCAACGCTTATCCCTTTATTAAAACCAGGTAAGGACAAAACGAACATTAGTAGTTATCGAAGCATTGCCTTGACGAGTTGTGTTGGTAAAACTCTGGAGAGAATTATCAACCGACGTCTCGTCTGGTATCTTGAACGGCATGACTTGCTGAGTCGATCTCAGTGTGGTTTCAGGAAGTTCCATTCCACCCTGGACAACTTACTTCTCCTGGAATCAGCAATTCAAGATGCTTTCGTCAAAAGATAACATCTCATCGGAATATTCTTTGACATCGAGAAGGCTTACGATACTACTTGGCGTCATGGCATTTTACAACAACTCTATGCCTGGGGATTTAGAGGACGTCTTCCTCTNGGGATTTAGAGGACGTCTTTCTCTGATGCTCATGTCCTTTTTGGATAAACGTTCTTTCCGCTATAAAATTGGAAGAGACACCTCGGATCTTCTTCTTCAAGAGAACGGTGTTCCTCAGGGCTCAGTCTTGAGTGTGACTTTATTTGCTGTGGCCATAAACAGCATAACATCTGCTGTAAAGAATCCTGTTTTACACTCTCTTTTTGTCGATGACTTTGCTATCATTTGTTCATCACAGTGTCACAGATGCGAAGCGACAAATCCAACTCGTCCTTAATAGATTATACCACTGGTCGAAAGCGACAGGTTTTCGTTTCTCTGCTGAGAAAACATGCTGTGTTCTTTTCAGTAGGAGACCAAGCCTTCTGGCAGAACCTCACCTCGCCCTGGGAAACAACGTTCTCAAATTCNTAACATTCTCAAATTCTATCCTTTTGTGAAATTCTTAGGTCTGATCTTTGATCAGAGATTGAATTGGAATGAACATATAACAGACCTAAGAACAAGATTATTAAAATCTCTGAATTTATTGAAGTGCCTCAGTAGCAGGGAATGGGGCGCTGATCGTTACTCCCTGCACCAGTTTTATCGAGCATTCATAAGATCGCGGCTCGATTATGGCTGCGTTGTATATAGCTCTGCTCGTGCAAGCTATTTAAAGAAGTTGGATAGTGTCCACCATGCAGGAATTCGACTAGTTACGGATGCATACCGCACTAGTCCCATTCCGAGTTTGTATGTCGATAGTGGCGAACCATCTCTTTCCCTCCGGCGGCAAATCCTCATGCCACGACACTTTTGCCACTTGAAAACTTTACCCGACCATCTGGTGCACAACGCGGTTTTTCATCCATCCTCTTCTTCCATCCGTTTCTACAACCACAGACTGAGAGCAACCAAACCTTTTGGATATGACTCCAAACATATTTTGGAAACCTTAAATATACGCACAGCTAATATCTTACATCAAGGTTTTAGTAAGTTTCCCCGTTGGGCTTTGCACAAGCCGAAGATTATTTTCGATCTTGTGCATCATGACATGAAGAACACTCCAGCTCCGATGTTGAGGGTATACTTTCAGCTAATCCTCTACAAACACCGGGTCAATATCCCTGTGTTTACCGACGGGTCGAAGCAGGCTGATGGTGTCGGCTGCTCCGTGGTATTTCCCCGTGAGACCAGTGGCTATCGTCTAGGCGACTTGTGCAGTGTTTACACTGCTGAGTGCT
>NNCF01129298.1:114345-172765 GCA_002313205.1 Laupala kohalensis
TGATCCAGAACATCCAGGATGTACTTTTCTCACTGCAAAGTGATGGAAAGAACATAATGTTTTGCTGGGTTCCCGGACACGTGGGTATCAGAGGAAATGAGGAAGCAGACTATTGCGCAAAGACGGCATGCCGCAGGAATCGCGTGGATTTCTCCACGATTTCAAAACGAGATCTCCTAAATTCCGTCAAGTTGTGGTTTCTGAGTGAATGGATCAATGAGTGGTTAGCTGTTGAAAGGAATAAACTTCGACTTATCAAATCTTCTGTTAAGTCATGGAGCAGTTCCTGTAGGCCAGCCCGGCGCGACGAGGTCTTGCTGACCCGCCTGCGCATAGGACATTGTCCTCTCACTCATAGGTATCTCTTACTACTTGATGATGAACCCGTTTGTGAGGAGTGTGGCTGTTATCTGACAGTGCGTCACCTACTAACTGATTGCAGAAGATACTTAAGTATACGGAGACAAATTGGTCTGGCTGCAGATTTTTCAACAATTCTCGGAAATGAAACGGTTAATGTTAGCAAACTATTGAATTTTATGAGTAGATCGGGGCTCCTCCCACATGTTCTCGGGAGGGTTTAAAATTTGCATTCCCTTTTCTTCTTTACTGTCTTTTTTTTTCAACGTTCGGTTTTGTTATTCGAAAATATAATATTTAAAAATTATTTTCCTTTTTTTGGTGATTTGATATATTTTTTTGTTTTCTTTTCTTTTCTTTCTTCTTACTATTTAGATTTTTGTTGACTTCAGGTGGGTTTTTTAGTGGGTATGGTCGAGATATTCGGCGATTCTTACACACAGGGAAGAGTCACCACGGCTCTTCTCTATGGTGCGAAACTGCATCTTTCCCTACTTGCATGGGCTCTAATGACCTTCGATGTTGACGAGCCCTAAAGCCCCACAAGAAAAAGAAAGGTTGTCAATGGCTTTGTTTAAATCTAACTAACTCGACTGCCTGAAACAATATTCCTGTCATTTTTACTATAATATAGTAAGTCTTCCTTTTTCATCTATTATCGTTTTCTCTATTTTTTCAGTGTAATGCTGAGACGTGACTCAGTCCGTCGTGAAAAATCTGTATTGTACATCCGTCTAATTACCAACTGAAAAGTAGAATATAAAATATACACCTAAACATTAAATTGATTGAAAAAATGTAATATTAAGTGTTCAACAACACAAAACGTTGAAATTCATTCCGTGTTTTCTTTGAATATGTTTTGGGTCAGCAACAAGCAGATCGTATGATTCATCTTGGACTGACATAATTGGAACTGCATTATTTTCGCTTTGATAATAATGCTACTTCCGATAACATACGATGGAGGAACTGTTGTAAAATTAATAAGTGATTTTAATAGACTTTATGGTTCTGTGCTCAGAAAAATTTATTAAATTCCATCACGTACAGTTTTCAAACAAATTTAGTATTTGTTGGAATTGCTAATAAATTAGGTAAAACGTGCAGCCTATAAGGCTAAGTATTTACTTAGAAGAATACAAAGATTTTTTAAAAAAATTTTTATTTGAGAGTGAAATATTTTAAACATCAATGGTGATTTAATTCGGTAAATATTTTACATGATAGTGAAATACTTCTAAAATCCGGTCTGGTAAAAACTAGATAATTTTTATTTAGCATAATCTACTTCAACTTTTACATGTTTTTGTAGTATTTTTGGTGTGAGTTCCCTAACGTGGGGTGAGAATATTCTCCTAACAAATTCTTTTATGGACTACAAAGAAGAATTTTATCATATATACCTTATCTGCAAATTTACCATAAATAATGATTAAATATGTCTTATTTAATGTAAAAATATGTCATATGACTGTTCTGAAGTGATGAAAATTTCAGTATCAGCTCAATTTTAACTATATGCACTTCTTGTGTATTACAGATGTTTTGTCTCGATACCTAATATGGTTTTGTAGTTTATTTTGTTTTATCGCATTTTTCTCTCTTACGCTCTTCTGTACTTGTACGATAATTGTTGGCGGTCTGTTCCTCATCGTTCCCTGTCACTTGAGTATTTTACTTCGCAACATAATTTCTTTTCTTTATTCTTGTACTTCTTCAGTATTCATAGGAGCGTCTATACAATATTCTTATGACACATAGTCGGGCTAGCGACGAAACGTATTGGCGATAAATTTCATATCTTGAGTAAACATTCTCACGGTGCTGTCACAAGTATCAGATGTCAATTCGTAAAATATTGAGTAGCATGCTTCCAATTCTCTCCCCAAACATGTTGTTTACTCTGGGAACTACATCTTTAGCTTCCGAGTACAAAAATCGCAGTTTCATTTGTGATTCGAACATGTCATCATGCACCGTCGAACAAAGACTGTTCTGCATGTTATTTATGAAGAAAACAAAACGAAGAAAGACTCAATCGCCTCACTGTGGCCGATGACTAAGCAGTCATCGAGTGGTCTCTTCGTGGTACGATCCCGCTCGTCTGATTTTTCGGGTACAAAAATCCACACTTGACACGCATAATGATAATACTGTACGTTATAGATTCTTGAATATCGTAAATGATCACAACAAAATTAATTCTCGGAGAAAAATTCATTAAAGTAGACGGCATTGGAACGTCGAAATTGCGAATGTGGTTCAATTAAAGAAAATTAGGCCTCAGTGGATAGGATATGAGACTTATACGTCATTGTTACTATTATTATTATTATCATCATCATTAATATCACGTTCTTTTACATAATTGCCGGAGCTTGTCATTTCCGAAGGCAAATTTTTTTGTACATAATGAAAAACATAATCATCAGGTCATCGATCTTGTCTGCTTTACAGCGGAAACACTCAATCAAGGCAAAGGATTTATCACCTACTTTATTACTTTTTAATATTCGTAAAATATATAAAGTATTATATTTGCCGTCGAAGTGAGTCGGTACACGTCCTGACGGGATACAGAGAAGGTCCTCAAGTATATCTCTTCTTTGACTTTCCTTTGCCTTGATTTTCTATTTTTTCATTTTTATTGCTTTTTTCTTCTTTACTGGCCTTCTCTTCGTGTTGAACGCTCACCCATGTGTTTGCCGTGCATGGCGACCCATGTCGAAGGGAATGGGAATCCTGGTGAGTTGAGGACTTCTGCGTGCACTCTAGATGCGCCCCAATATGCTCGCTTTAGCCTCGGCCTCTTCTAGACGGGCGATCGGGGGCTAACCCACCCCCGACCAATCGGCTCGAACTAGGTCTTCGACTGAACTCCAGGGTGAGAAGGGGCACGCAGGGGGTCCTTCTCGCTGGTCAGCGGCGTTGGAGCAACCTTGCTTAAAGAACCCTGTGTGCCTCCGCTATATCCCCGCGTCAACCCTGGCACCCCAGTGGGGTGTCCCCTCGTTGGACTCCGTGGTGGGTGGGGAAAACGGGGATGAAATTTTCACTCCATACACATGGAAGCTACTGCCCCCCAGCCCCCCCTTTTGCCCTCTTCTTCTAGGAAAGGAGATTTCTTTCAGCAACTGTCGATTTGAACAGTTTTTTTTGCAAGGAAAGCGACCGGCCGACCAAGCCTCGCTTCCTTCTAATGACTTGTATTGAAGAAGGTAAGACTTTTAAGTCTGTAAGTGCAGTCCGCCTTGCAAAAGCAATTGACGTGGAAGTGGGTCTGTCGTGCGCCAGCGGAACGGAGAAATTCTGCTGGAGGCACGTGCAAACAAGCAAATTGAATCTCTAAGATCGTTAAATGAAATTGTTGGACTAAAGATAAAGGTAGCAAATCACCCCATCTTGAAATTGTGCAAAAGAGTGGTTAACCACGATGATTTTGCACAAGAATCTGATGAAGACCTTAAAGAATTTCTTCAGCCGGAAGGTGTCGTTAATATTCACAGAGTCATGAGGAAGGTGCAGGGGAAGCTCGTCCCTTCTTCCACCTTGATTCTCACATTTGATCGGTCCTCTCTGCCAGAGAGCAATTCCTGTGGGTTCTACACCCTGTGTGCTCGCCAATATGTGCCGAGTCCTCAGCGCTGCTTCAAGTGCCAGAGACTAGGTCACACATTGGACGGCTGTAAATCATCAAGCGAAATATGCGTTATTTGCGGTAAAGCGTCGCAAGAGTCTCCGTGTTCTTCGCCTCCATGCTGTGTGAATTGTCAGGAAAACCATCCTTCCATTAAAACACATGCCTTAAATATCTGATGGAGAGGGAAATCCAGAGAATCCGCGTTACGGATTAGGTGTCTTTTCCCGAGGCCAGGCGTCAGTATTTGATTAAGAATCCGGTCGCAATAACAAAATTTTTTGCAGCAGCAGTTAGCGCGAAGAACCACCTACAGCTTCCTTTAGCTGTCAGGTGGATTTCAAAGATACCCAGAAACCACCGGTTTGCAACTCTGGAACTCAGACCAATTTTGACGACTTTTCCGCCTTGAAAGCGAAGTTCCTGGGGTGTAAGATAATTATACCTACAAAGTATAAGCTTACAAAAAACGAACATCTGTCTACCTCTACTTCAATATCTACTTCCGTTTCGACTTCCATGACAACCGAGAAAACGCAGTCTGCTGTTAAACGATCCCCCCGACGTCCATCTCGGGGTCATTCTCGGCATAGACCTTCCAACCAAAAAACGTTCCGAAAACTTGACTCTATAAAGTCAGGCACCAATGTTGTAAAACTCCCTCTTATCACTGTCGCTCAAGAAGCAGAAATGGTGGAATTGTTATGTCCACGAGTGATCATTCTAGTAGTGATCACTGAGACTCTCCTGAGGAGGAGAGCACAGCAGGGTCTGACTTTAGGGCATCCACCAAAAGAAATCAAAACATCGAAGAAAGAGCAGATAAACTCCGGACCTTGGCTCTTCTTTCCTGGAATCTGAACGGCATTCATGTCCGTACAGATTACCTAAATTTCTTACTGTCGTCGTTCCCTTCAAATCTACAAGAAACCCATCTCTTGCCAAAACACTGTTTTCACTCTTGTGGCTATACCTGTTACAGGGCAGACTTAGAAGACGGCCTGCTGGCACACGGCGGAGTCGCTATGCTCGTAGACGCTTCAGTATATGCCAAAGAAGTCTCTATATCAGTCGTTTTTCAGACCGTATGTATGAGGATGAGCCTACCATTCCTTACATTTACGGTTTGTAAAATTTATATCCCCCCCCGGACAGTCATTCACGAAGAAAGATTTTGCCGGTCTGATGGACTAGTTGCCTTCCCCATTTCTTATCGTCGAGGATTTCAATGCCCATATCTCCATGTGGAGTTCATCACACAACTTCCCAAAGGGAGATATTATTGAAAAACTGTTAGATAGACGAAATATAGTGCTCCTTAACACGGGCCACTCCACCCACTTCTGTAAAGCTTCTTGATCTAACTCGGTGCTGGATTTAGCCATCTGTAGTTCCTCTCTTTCCCCATTCTTACACTGGACAGTTCTTGACGATCTGTATGGGAGTAACTACTACCCGATTCTTATACATTTGAACGTCTTCTGCCCCTCGGTTTCACGCCCCTCTCAGTGGATTTTGAAAAAAGCAGACTGGGATGTGTTTAAACGCAACTTCAATCTTTGCGATGAGCCTTAAGCCAATGTGGATGCTATGGCAGATGTGTATAAGAGACAGCACTTCTTNTTCATGGTGGAATTCGGATTGCGCAAAGGCGATCAGCGCTAGAAATAAAACTTTAGCGTGACTAAATAAGTATCCCACTACTGAAATTCTCATTAAGTTTAAAAGGTGCAGAGCCAGAGCAAAACGATCTCTTCGAGAAAGTAAGTCGTCTTCCTGGAAGGCTTACATTACAAGCTGTATTCCATCGTCAGTCGGATGGCAGAGAGTTCGGAAGATCCAAGGTACGTGGGCCTCATTTTCCATCCCTGGTCTCAATATCAATGGACGGGTCAAAACTTCACCCGAAATCATCGCAGAGGAACTTGCATCGCACTACGAAAGAGTCTCTAACTCCTCCGGTTTCTCCCCAAAGTTCCTTCAACAAAAAGTTCGCGCGGAAAAGTGTTGCTTGGATTTCTCCAGTTGCAGAGACGAGGAATATAACATTCCTTTCTCTATGACGGAGCTGACCTCTGCCCTTGCGTCTTTGAAAGACACAGCCCCTTGTCCTGATCAAATACATAATACGATGCTAAAACATCTTCCAGAGATAGGCATAAAATTCCTTCTGAAGTTATATAACTCTATTTGGAATGAGCATACCGTCCCTGCTCAATAGCGTGAGGCCATAATTATTCCACTTCCGAAGGAGGGAATAGATCGTTCGAATCCGCCTCACTTTCGACCCATTTTTTTGACAAGCTGCGTTTGCAAATTGTTAGAAAGAATGATAAATCATCGCCTTGTTTGGTCTCTGGAATCGCGAAACCTTATGACCACTATCCAATGTGGTTTCAGAGAAAAGCTGTCAACGCTAGACCACCTTGTTGCGTTGTCATCTACCATCTCATCAGCGTTTGCCTGAAGGGAATACCTCGTGGCCATCTTTTTTGACTTCGACAAGGCTTATGATACAACCTGGTGATACGAAATCTTACGCACATTGCACACGTAGGGATTCCGTGTTTGTCTTCCTCTGTTTCAAGTGCAGCGATTCTCTGTTTTAAACGTTCGTCCTCTTCTTTATGGCCCTTTTCGATGTCTCTACTTTGAACTCGGAGATACATTCTCCGGGCAATCTGCTTTTACGTTATTGGATGCGTAACCTTTTCCTGCAAGTTATTCTTTCAAGTCCCCCCCAGGACACTCACGTCTAGTAAGTACGTGTTTGGCAAACACGAGACACCGAGCTTAGTCCGTCATTGCTTCCACTTGTGCCAGGATCCTTACTTTCTCTTTTCTTACCTTTCTTGGTCACCTCTTGTTCTTTTCGATCCCGACGCTAGTAGGGCTAGGGTATCTTTCATTTTCCTCATTTTTTGTCCCCCCTTATTCTTTGTCCTCCTTTATGTGATGTCCCTTCTCATTTTTGTCCCCTTTCAATTGTTTGTCCTCTATGATTTTATATTTGGTTTTGGTATGTTGTAAATCAGGAGGGTCTTTCGGGTATGGTTGATTCATTCGACGAGTCCCACACGCGGGGAGAGACATGTTGGCTCTTCTTAGGTAGGGTAAATGCGTTTTCCCTACTTGTACAAGTTTTTAGGGCTCCAATGACCTTTGATGTCGACATGAGCCGTAAAACCCCACAAAAAAATCTTTCAAGTGGATGATGTCTTTTCTAGCTTTGTTTATTTTTTCGAGTATTCTTTTCTTCCAGATTGGTATATTTTGAGATTCTCGCTGGGATGTATCAGGAGGAACACCTCTTATTTGGTTTTCTGTGCTATCAATACCCTTCCCCACCGCCTAGCAGACGTCCAGTTCTACGCAATATACTATTCCTGAAAGCTCTTCCATTGACAATGTTTGTAAGATAAAACCATCTAAAACTGTAATCAAACGTTTACATGTGTTATAGAACTTCTGGTTACCAGTGACTGTGGGTATTCGAAGTCGATTTTGTAAATGGATACCTATGTACAAATTAGAATATTTTCGGTATTGTTGCACAAAGTCATCTCGAAGTTGTTCGTTGGTGATATCAGGTCCTGTCTAAGTGTCTCTTTCCATTTCCGCTTCTTGATCTTTTCTTTTATCCCCCGTGCCCGCTTGTTTATCTTGGGCCTGGTCTTGCACCAGGCCCAAGAGGTTTAGTACCGCCGCCATTTCTTGTTTGATCTGATGCATTTCAGCGATTAATAATGCAATTCTTCTTCGTATGGAGTTCAGCTGACTGCATATACGTTGTTCATTTAGTGTTTAGTCATGATACATTGCTCTTAATGCTGTGTGCATCCTTGCTCTGAAACCTTAATTTTCCTTTTCAAATTTTTGTATTGATATAGTACGCACGTATTATGGAGATATTAATCTCTTTGGTTTATTTCATGTGTTGACCAGTTGGGCGCGATGTGGCGGAGATCGCTGCAAATGTAGTCCTCGAGTTAGATCGTCCTGGGGCAGTGAAATCTGCTCTTACGGTAGTCAAATGTAGTATATTGGTTGCTATTGTGATGAACGGTACTACGTTCATAAAAAGTTACTGAGGAAGTATTTAAACGTTTTTCTGAACGTACGTTGCCTATTTTAAATTTTCAACTGACTTAAAGATAAAACGTTTCTGAGCAAGTGTGCGAAAATGTGAGGAATGCGGTTGGTAGGGGCTGAAATATTAATGTGTCAAAATTACGTTTAAGGTGATCATGACTGCGTTCTTTCGTGTGCATGGAAACTTTCTGTAAAGTGTGCTGAATGGTACTTTATTGGTAAAAGATTCAAGAAGATATTTCCAGAAAGTGCTACAAGTAATTTGAGGGAACACTGATGGAAATTATGGGAGTTAAACATTTTTCAAGATTATGTGTACATGTTTCGACGAGACAACTTATGTATTTAGATACAAATATTAAGGTAAATATCCGCTGAAGCGAGTTTGTATTGTATAGACAACTTAGAAAAATAAAGGAAAAGCAGTTGATAGAAAAATATGCAGTAAAAATACTGCAGTTGCTTCATAAATAATTAAAAGTAAAGTTAGTTCATATTATACATGGCCATATGTACTGCAGGTTTAGATGCACAGAATTCTGCAAATGTTTAGATGATTCATAGTATAAATGTGAAGTATAGACAACTATGCTGTGTGTTGTGGGATCCTGACTCGTAAGGAACATATAGGTTGTTATACAGCGCAGTCTATAAAGTACCGTAGAAGTCTATAGAAACCAGCAATTAACAAAATTTCCCTTCCTGGCATAAGTCACGTAAACTAAAGTTGGTAGAAGGGTCCACAGACTTAACAGTAATACTCCACGTGTCTTAGATGGAGGTGGGCGCCATAGGGCATAAATGGGAGCAAAAACAAACGAGAAATAGAAACGTTCGATTTTCAAAATTTACACATATTTCGAGAATTAAGCGGCCGTTTCACGTGACGCAAGTGTCACTGCAAATAGGGTAAGAATCCTGATGTTTCATATAGTCTTGCCCGTTGGGAACATACTATTGTTTTTTAAAAACGTTGCGTATACAACACACTGGAAGAATATGCCAGTAATTAACATAATTGCCCTTCGTGCTTCAGTGGAATACGCCATGTGAACATAAGCCGATAGGAGGGTCCATGGGCTTCCGTTTCGCTCGAAACAAGTATCATTGGTCATTGGAGTAAGAAGCCTGATGTTACATTTAATAACGAGTGAAGGGTATAACCTCGTACGTGAAACAATTTGTTCAATATATCATTATATATTGAACAAATTGTTTCACGTAAGTGGTGAGAGACCAATTTGCCACATTACGTCAGAGCAAGGGTTGAGGAGGAAGAACATACACCAAAAGAGTAGGCAATTTAAACTGTAGACGTGTATCCAAAGTGTTGCTGATCAGCACAAAGGACGGCGAACATCATGGACACACCTGCAAAAGGTATATCGCTGATTAGCTCTGGTGGAAGGTTGTCATGTTTGGGGAAGGATACACTGAAGTCGATGGTCCGTAAGGGGAAGAGTAAACGAATTGATTTGCACAGGATGATGGGTATGAAGTGACGAGTTAATATGGAGAAGTTACAAAGGCTAGTGGATAGAATGCAGGAAGGCTTCAGGGGTAAGAAGTTCCGAAGATTAAACAGCAGTATACAAGGAACAATATCTGATGGGGTAACATCGTTATATCGGACAGTTATTAAGCTGCGTTTAATCATAGATGTGAAAAACAGAGATAAGCTGTTCCAAAAAGTAGATAATTTGGAAAGGTTAATAAGGTAAACAAATTTCACCGGGAGTCGGTTTTATAGAAACACATGTATGACTTTGATAAGGAGAGTAAAGTTAAGTATCTTAGGGAAAGGCGACAAGACGATGGGAGTTATGCAACAGGAGCGTAACAAATGTGTGGAGACATTATTCAACGTTATTGATGAAAGGATGAATGATCTGTGGAATAAAAAGTCGCGGACGGAGAAAGAGCAAAGACAAATATGTGAAATGTTACGGACAGGAGAGGGATTACGGGTACATGAGTAACAAGATGTAGTCCCAGTGGATACTGTGTTAGAAAGCGTAAATAGGGTTTTGGATGAGCAAATGGAGAAAGTGACTCGCCGGTTACATGATAAATTAATGGAGCGCACGATGAATTAGTGAAGCGAACTCTGAAGCAGTCGTGCACAAATGTTTGCATTGACAGACTGTAGGAGGTAACTTGATTGTAGTGCTGCCCAAAGAAGATGAAAGAATCCGAGACGGCACTTAAGACGTGTAAACGCGTTGAGCATAGCACATTAGGTAGACTTAGACCACGTGTGCGTATTTATGGAGTGGACAAATGGTTAAATGAAAAAGAGTTGGTGGAGGATATCGTGAATCGTAATTTTGAACCTGATGATGTGGAATGTGCTCTGCAAGAAATAAGAGTATTATATAAAGAGAAACAGAGGAAACAAGAAACATAAATTGGGTATTAGAATTGATTGGGTATATATCGTGAAAACTTTTGCATGCTGTGTGACTATGTAGAAATGAAGAATCTGCGGGTAACTGAGTACATAACACTATTAATAAACGTAGGATTCCGCTGCCGGAGTCAGTATGAACATCTCTGTCGGGGAGAAACCGTTTCTTAGTAGATACAACTAGCAACGTTTCGGCCATCATGCTGTGATCTTCTTCAGGACAATGTCAGAATTGTACAGACCTAAGTTTGCAGAGTACGACAGTGACTTAGGTCTCTACGACTCTTGACATTCATAATAACACCATTAAGATGTTTCTAATGCCATCGTTATGGACATAAAGCGGCAACATGTGGAGAAAAACACAATATTTGTGAACACTGAGGGAAAGAAGGACACAAATACGAAGAATGTAAAATAAAACTGAGGGACCAAAATGTATTAATTCTGCTAGGCGTGGAAACCCACACACAGTGTACAAAGCAGAGAGTGTGATGAGTTTATTGCTGCTCATATGTTATTAAAAGAACTAATACAATATTATTTGAGTCTTTCAACCGAATTTACAGAGATCCAAAATACCATGTATGGAGTTAGGGGAGTACATGAGGTATAATGATATTAATATAGGATGTTTCCAAGAAGTCTACCAGCTGCGCTGTACCTTACAACATGCACCACTAGCGTATCGGGTAGTAGTGGGACGTGACCCAAGGAGCGTGATGGTGACGCGTTAATCAGAAAAAGTAGTGACGTTGAATCAATACTTAGCAACGCAGTGCCATGTAGTACTGTATAGTTGACATACCATGGAGATTCTGATAATAAATTATTACTTCTAATACGCTAAAAATATGAACGGAGATTTGCAAAATTTACTGAAAATATTGGCAGTAAAGAGAGGAAAAGAAATTCTACTGTTCTGATACTAATGCTCGCACTAGTTTTGGGGGTCAAGTGCAACAATAAAAGGGGAAAAGCACTTGATAATTTTTGCTCGACACAGGAATGATAGTATTTAATGAGTACGGGAAGACGACATTCAATGTTAGTAGATGTGAATCAGTAATAGACGTAACATCTGTGAATAAAGGAAAAATACTGGAAATTGCCTCGTGGGGTTTGCAGGACGGAGTCTACAGTGATCACAATGGAATTTAAAAGGCTACCACGAATAGGGGATAGGAGGAGACGGGGACAAATTACAAAAACAGACTGGAAACTAAAACGCGACAAACTAGAGACAATACGACAATCAATAGAACTGTTGCTCTGCCGAAGTGACAAAACAATTAATAGGGTGGCGCCATGCTGTTGGTGCTTCTACGCGTATGTGCATAGTGTATTAAGCAAACTAAAACGAATAGGGTGTCCATTGATGGACTTCAAATTTTAGCCAGCGAAAACGAGAAATGAACAGCAACCGGCATGCTCTTCAGCGTGCGGAAAGACGGGGCGGGTTCTACTGACATTACGAAATTATACAAGGATAAATTTGTTGTACAAACAGGAAATACAGGATGCACAACATACTAGTTGGGAATATTTGTACAACGAGCATTTGCCAAAACTACGTAGGGTCTCCCTTACTTAATAAGTATTGTCTACACAAAACACAATTTTTCCGCAGCCGGCTCCTAGCAACAGCATTTTCACAAGTGTGAATGCAAAGAAGATCACTTCAATAAAAAAATATACACCTATTGTTGAAGAAGAATTAATCTCATTGGAGCTTATAAAAACAAGATTTCATTGCCGTGAAGAAATTCAGTTGCCTCGCTAATAATATGTTCAATCAAGAAAAAATTCACACTATTTTAAGGTGAATGTTAAATAAATGTTTCAATATGAAAAAATGAGCATAAAACAAATTATATACGATACAATACTTATTTTTTATTCTTCGTCAGCCCTAAAGATTACAAACATGTGAATACCATATTATTCGACGGTCAAGGTCGAGCTACCGCCGCGCTCTCTGACGCAGGAATTCAGAGATATTTCTTCGAAGTATATTAATCTTCGGCCGGTCACTGGTACGCCCTGGCGACGTAAGTTTGAACTACCCTTTTGCGAGCGAACAGCGGCTGTCTATAGATTACCGTTGCCGCCGCGGGACAACAGATTACTGAAGAATAATTAATATATCTTCAAGGCGGGAACGTCAATTCTGACAAACTGCGCAAGCGCGGGCGGCACTTGTACGCAAGAAGTGTCCGCCCAGTCCAGGTGTGCCTGATATTCTACCTGCAGGTTCATTTCGAAACAAGTATAATAACACGTAAGGAGATATGACAACCCTTTTTGCAGCTCTGGAGTGATACAGGTAACTAATACAGAAACATGGAATGATACAGGTCGGTTACTACTAGAAACAATGTTGAAAATGGATGCATTGATACCTTGGACATGTGATGTGCTGACGGGAGAGGATGTAGAGGAAATAACGAAGGATGAAATAACAGAAAGCATAAAAGATAGATCGCAATAAACCTTCCGGTTATGATAGTATAAGTCACGTGATGATGCAAAATTCGATGGACATATTATTGGAACCACTGCGGGACTTGTACAATGATTGTTTAAGATTATCTTATTATCCACGTTACTGGAAGATTAGTGTAATTAAATTATTTCTGAAAAAGAAAGTCCAGCGAATAATCCTACATCGTATCACACAATTTCCCTGATTTCGACTTACGACAAATTACTAGACAAAATATTGTAGTCACGTATATTTCATTATTGGCAGGAGGACGGGAATACTAATACCGAGCAATACGGTTTCATGCCAGGACTCAGTACGGATGACGCATTAGTTAAGTTGATGGAGTAATTAACATGTGACACAATATATTGCGCCAATGTATTCCCGGACATCCAGAGGGCATTCGACAACGCAAAATGGACAATCATCATAGATACTTTACGGAAGAAGGGACTGCCAAAATATCTACTTAATATGGTGAAATCCTACTTAGAGTAAGGAACAATAGTCTTGGAATCGGTGGTGAGAGAATTATGGAGGTGAGATCGGAAGCCCTCAAGGCTCAGTCAGTGGACCTATCTACTGGAATGTGGTTATTGACTGCGAATTATAGGAACTGGAATGGGCAGAGATTGATGCTATAGCATACACGAACGATTTAACAAAACTTGTCCCCGCTTCATCACGTCCTGCACTAGAGGTAAAAATCCAGAAAGCGTTGGATGACTGCATTGCAGTCTGTCAGGAGGATTGACAATGTCCGAGTTGAAATCAAGAGTAATGTGGTTTGACCATCCTAAGGAAAATAGAAGGGATATCATAGTGAAAATAAATGGACGTAAAGTACAGGTGATTCGCATGTATAAATATCAGGGAGTAATAGTGGACGAGAAACAACGTTGAAGACCATCTAGATATATCACAAAGCGGACCAAGCTAATACTCTACGTCATGATTAGAGTAGGAATACAGATTTATATTATTGAATAACGTGACTTACGACTCTAATACACAGGCGCGATTCGGCAGGCGGTGACTCATGGCTCTGTAGTATGGGGAGATCAGGTAGTATAAATCAAGTATGAGCATAAGCCGCGTGCGGTGGAGCGCCATTGTCTGTTGAATATAACGAGATGTTACCGGACAGTCTCCACTGAGGCACTGAATGTGTTAGTCAGCATACCTTTGGATCCGTATCTACAAAAAGGAAAATACCGCTACATCCTGGAACGAGAAGGGAAATATACTTGAATGGAAGAGAAATTCTGAAGACTGACAGGTTATCACGCAAGAAATTGACAATTTTTTTACTCTGGACCTGTCAAGTTCGATGGGATTCGAGTACGAAGGGGCGAGAGATATAATTATATTCCCATAGTTAAGTATACAGAAAGAAACAAAAAATGTCAGACATTTTTTGAACTATAATGTCGTTATACAAGAAGAATTTAGTGGACTCTATACATCACGTACTATTTTCGCCATCGATCGATATGATCAGTCGGGCGTCACGGCGTTCGACTGCTCTCCATTGGAACTTTGAACTAGATAGCAGTGCGAGCCTCATCTAGCGAGCCAAGCCATGTTGACTTGCGCGCATTACTCGTTCCGAAGCAGCAGTCTCTGACCAGAACTAAACTCGCTCACTTCAATTCCTCTGGTTCTCAGCAACCGGGAAGTCGTCCATCAGGAGTTCACTCACTCTCATTCTGCTAACATGAGAGCACTCATTAGCAGACAGCAGGAATACTCTGGCAGTCAGTCTCTCTACAAACTGGCTGGGCAAGCGTCACTGGCCAGCACTCACCCGCTTCACCGCAGCAGTCATTCGCATCGCCAGCATGCATACTCTGTGGTAGGCAGTCACAGAGTATGCAACTGGCTGTGCAAGCGTCACTCGTTTACCCACTCGACTAATTTGCTCTCTAGCAGTTGCCTCGCCATCACGCGGCAGCTTAGCAGCCGCGCCATGTCGGCTCACGCTGCGGGGCCCACTCGCGGACACTCCATTGCACTAACGCCATACGAGCTGGACCTGAAGGAACGGTCTTCTCACCTCATCCCAGGGTCTCACCGGCGTTTACGTTTGGTACTATCAGCATATGTTAGTAACACAGGAAGGAGGATTGACAAAATGAATCAGTATGTTTAAAGGGTCAGGAGGTTCTTTTACAAACTGGCCATAGTCTGTTTCTTCAATACAACACAATTTTATTACACAAATTATATCTTCAAATACAGAATTACTTGAAGGATATAACAAAGTTGAAGTTTAACCCCCCCCCTTTACACAAGATAAAGTTCCCCAAAATTTATGCAGAATTACTTAGTGATATAAATACAAAGTTTGAAGTGCAGGTGGATTCTACAACAGATCACCGAGTTTTCGATGTCTTTTAACAAATTTAAAAGGCACTAGTAGTGCAGCTAGGCTCCTACTATATATGGATCGTGATACATGCTTGATACGATCTTGATGTCTTTACTAGGTTATAACATTAATTAATAAATTGTTGCTTCCGACGAGTGTCCACGAGGGAATACTTCTGGCCGGCAAGCTGATAATTTGTCGTTGCTGACGAGTGTCCACGAAGGGAATACTTCTGATCAGCAAGCACCTTCACTCTACTGGAAGGTTAAAGTTGAACATACCAATTGATGCGCTGTAAAATTTGATTAAGTGTAGCATTATAAGCGACTGAGCAACGCAGTCACACGATGTAATTTCGACACGGAGCGGAACCATAGCGCATCCTCGACGAGCAGCTGAAGTCACACCAGTAATTTGCTCGCAGAAAGCACGAGCGTTAATACTGTTCAGAAGCTTCTAGAAGGTAATAGGGATGACATGAGATAAGTGGGGGTCGTTTCTCGGAACTTGCAATGTTCAAAAGCACTGCGATCTGGTAGAGATAGTCAGGTCGAAGCACAGTGTTAGCAGCGCTAGCACTGAGCGCCCTTACGAACCTCTTGTCCGTAACAGCATATTTCATAATTTTCATGTTATTTGTTACTTTCCATTTTCATGTCATATTAGATTAGTTTGGCTGGCACCTTGTTTTCCATTACATCAGACTATAACATTTCATAATGGACCTTCGAGCCCTCCCCCATGTGCAGATATTATTCTAAGGAAAAATTGTCTATACATTTTCTGTTTCTTCGAGCCGAATATATATTCTTTCACGTATACCCATTTGCCTACGGGACAAATGTCCACTAATGGTTTGATCCACAGTCAATATTACTGGAATTTTTAACTAGTCATGGAGGATTTGCTACACACTTGCGACGATTTGGGAAAGACGTGACAGAGAGCTGTGAATGTGAGACAGGGTAAGAATCACCAGAGCATATTTCATGGGTTGTCCGCTATAAGCTCAGGAGCATGCGTGATTCGTAAATGTATATCTGACTGTAGAAACTCTGAATATAACAGCCAAAATGAATTTAATAAATACAGAAAGAAAATACAAGATTTATGAAGAATATGTCTGCAAACTAGGAAGGATACGTGAGACTTACGAACGATAGTAGAATAATAAAAAAAAATTTGATGATGCACACCTCCTAGTGCACACCTCCTAGATGCACACTTCCGGTAGTAACAGTGAGGTATGATATACACCAGGAACCCGTATACCGTTTTTTAACCATAGAGACGGGGAAGCCTCAAGAACATTTAAAGTTTAATGTAAATTATTGCAATATTTTTATTGTTTATTTGTTGAAAGAGAGGCAAATATAAATGAAAAAAGTCATAAGTGGCATTGTACCATGTCTAGTTTTGGTCGTTACTAAGTTCACCACTATCAACTGAGATAGGTAGCTCATTTGACACAGACGGCCCGGTGCGTGAATCTTCTGCGCGATCTTTCGATGACCGGTCACTCGCGATTCTATTTCTCAATATTCGTTTATCTTATTTGGGCTTTTGCTATTTTTTGGTCCACCCCGGGTGTTTTATTTCCCCGGTTTCTTCCATATCTGAAGTGCATCCCCCTATTCGACACCTCGGGAGGCGCCCGATATGGAAATACCAATCAACACCGGTTATTATTGTTATTATACTCCGACGCCCGTGAGAGAAATGGCGCTATTTGCTGTACACGGTCACGTGTATGTTTTATAAGACTGCTGCGCACCCCGAATCCACGTGACAACAACCGTCTCGAACCCAATGACAGAATTTGATTAGAGATTAACGATTTG
Organism: Laupala kohalensis; assembly: GCA_002313205.1. Taxonomy (NCBI): domain Eukaryota; kingdom Metazoa; phylum Arthropoda; class Insecta; order Orthoptera; family Trigonidiidae; genus Laupala; species Laupala kohalensis. Next base: position 131,545 of record NNCF01129298.1, read on the forward strand.
ATCAAAACGATGTATGTAAAATATTGTCCCCTATGGATTTGGAGGGACAAAGTAATACACAAAAGAGGTAAATAAATAATCGTTCATAGAAGAATGTTTATATTATTTGATAGAGTTTTCAGCAATGCTTATATTTTGTGTGAATAAAAGTAACTGTGTTCATTTCTTCCTTTCGCATAGTACAGTTTTTTGGACTCTGTTCGTGTGTTCAATCTCTTCTGACTCCTAGGAAGGAAGAACAAACTACTTTCTTTTGAACAAACTACTTCTCACCTGTTGTGTACCGAAGTGTTTCTTCGCGAAATGTTACTCCATTGATTGAAGTTAGCTTTCCTGTCTGATTTTGCAGACTTTGCTGGGTGCTAAGGCATGCCGCCTGAATTGGATGGATAATCATTGTCCACAGCAGACATATGTTAATATTGTGCTTTCGTGTCATTTATTACATCTCGCTACTATTATTTCTACTCGAGGGCTAGTGGTTAAGGCATTGCCGTTTCTGGTTTATTTTAGAAAATTAAAAGTTTTCTGTTCAGACACGTTTCGGACGTAGTCGCCCCCTACTCAAAATATTTTCGAATTTAATTTCTATTTTTCGAATTCGATTTTTTATTGGGTGGAATGCAAATGGTTCTTACGATTGTTTCTAATTTTGACACGCTGTGAAATGTCTGATGTATTCGATATTTAGTTGTAATGAGGTTTTCTCCTGATGAATAACTCAAACTTCGCTAACACGGCTGATATCTTGCATTGGCATTCCTTTTGAATGCTGCTTCCTGATAACTTGAAGAATTATAATGCTCGGAAATAATACCGATGCATCACTTACGTCGTATTCTAATTATTTGAATTGTATGTTGAATGAAAAATTCGACCCGGCTTCTTCTAGACAGGCGATTAGAGGTTAACCCACCCCCGACCAATCGGTTCAGACTAGGTCTTTGACTGAACTCCAGAGTGAGGGGAGGTTTTCAGAGGTGTCCCCCCCGCTGGTCGTCAGTTTTGGTGCAAACCCCTGCTTAAAGAGCCCTGCGTGTCCTCGCTATATCCCGTGTCAACCCTGGCACTTCAGTCCCCTTGTTGATATCCGTGGAGGATGGGGAACACGGAGATGAAATAAAGTCTATTCGCACGGCAAAAAAACCCTCCCCCCTTTGTCCTCTTCCACTAGGAAGAAACGACTTGCCGATGATATTGTCGATTTAAAAACTTCCTTTTGTAAGGATAGTGACAGGCCGACAAAGCCTCGCTTCCTCGTAACTACGTGTAATGAGGGAGAACTTTTAAGTCAATTAGTGGTGTTCGTCTTGCCAAGGAAATTGGCCAGAACATCATATAGCTGAAGTAAGTGGTCCGCCAACAGAACGGAGAAAATCTGTTGTAGAGCCGTACAGATAAACAAATTGACTCAGTTATGTCTACCAACGTTATTGCTGGTTTAAAGGTCAAGGTAAGCACTGACTTCAGCTTGAACATGTGCAAAGGATTGGTTAATCGCGATAATTTTGCACAAGAATCAAAGGGTGACCTTAAAGAATTTTTCCAGACGGAAGGCGTTGTAAATATTCACAGTCAAGAGGAAGGTACAAGGGAAGTTTATCCCCTCTTCCATTTTTATTCTGACGTTTGACCAGCCCTCTCTTCCACAGGCCATCTTCTGTTGGTTCTCTACCCTTCGTGTTAGACAATATGTGCCGAACCCTCTGCGCTGCTCTTAGTGCTAGAAATTCGGTTACTCATTGGACCGCTGTAAGTCATGCTGTGAAGTATGTGTAACTTGCGGAAAGCCGCAGCACGAGTCATCAACTTGTTCGTCGCCTCCTTGCTGTGTGAATTGTAAGGAAAATCATCATCCGCATATAAAATCATGCCGCAAATATGTGACGGAGAAGGACATCCAGAAGATCCGCGTTTCCCGAGGGTGCCTTTCCCTCAGAACGGATGTCGGTATATGATCAAAAATCCATTTACCATAACAAAATCTTTTGCAACAAACAAAGAAACTACATACTGCTTCCTTTGGCTAACAGGTGTATTTCGAGGCAGTGCAGAAACCAATGATGTGCAACTCTAATCTCAAGCACGTTTAGACAATCCATCCGCCTTTAAAGTGTAATTCCTTGGGTATAAGATACTTTACCAACGAAGTATAACGTTACACCGAAACCAACATTTGTTTCTAACTCTACGTCCGTCTCCACCACTATTGCCAAGTTCACCGAAAAACCGCAGTCTGCCGATAAACAATCCCCCTGACACCCATCTCAAGATCGTTCTCGGCAGAGAACTAGCTCCCGAAAGTCCCGCAGAGCTGACTTACGTTAAGTCAAACTCTTACGTTAGATCAACTTATTTTAGTCGCCGACGTAATTCACACTCAAAGAGCAAAAAAAGTAAACTCCTCATGCCCGAAACTGATCATTCCAGCAGTGATCACGTCACCTCTCGCGGAGAGAGTACCAAAGAAGGATCTGCCTTTATAGTCATCAACAGTGAATAAACAAAAAACATGGCCCTCCTTTCTTGGAATTTGAATTGCATTCATGTCCTTTCACATGACCTTCAGCTCTTTCTGTCCCGTCGTGCTCCTCAAATCGTTTGTCTTCAGCAAATGCTATACCTGTTATTGGGCGGATGGCCTACGGACAAACCGTTGCGTCACTATGCTGTAGACGCTTCAATTTATGCCAAAGAAGTCTCTCGAACCAGCGTCTTTGAGATGGTATGTAGGCGGGAGATCCTACCAGCACTCACATTTACGGAATGTAATATTTATATCTCCCTGGGCAGTCTTTCTAGTAGATGGATCTGATGAACCAATTGCCGTAGCAATTTGTCAGTGTATGAAATAATGCCAACAACCCTGTTTGGAGTTCTTCACACAACTGCCCAAAGAGTGATAGAATAAAGAACTATTAGATAGCCGAAATAAAGCGCTTTTTAAGACAGACCAATCATCACACCTCTGTACAGGCTCCCGAAATTTCTCTATTGGGCTTTTTGCATTTTCTCTCTCCAATCATAGACTGGACAATTCTTGACGATCCGTATGGGAGTTATCACAACCCGATTCTTATATATGTGAACGTTTTTTGCCCCTCGGTTTCTCGCCCTTCTCAGTAGATATTGAAAAAAGGAAATTGAGATGTGTTTAAACGCAACATTAATCTTTGCGATGAACCTTTCGCCGATGTAGTTGCTAACTCATCCCATTTTACTAACGTGGTTCTCAAAGCCGCCGATGTTGTTATCCCTAAATCAACATGTAATCCAAGGCATTGCCCAGTTTCATGGCGGAATTAGGAATACGCGAAGGCGGTAAGCGTTAGAAAGAAAGCTTTAGCGTGTCTTAACAAGTAGACAACTGTTATAAAGGTGTCTTTGTCCCAACAAGTAGCCCAATCTCAAAACCAGAGCAAAAGAACTAATCGAGGAAGTGTGTAGTCCTCCCGGAAGGCTTACTTTTCACATCGTAGAAGCCGTACTTCATCATTCGTATGTCAGAAAGTTTGACAAATTCAACGTTCGTGGTCCTTTTCCTCATAACCGTTCTCAATGGACAGCTTCAAACTTCACCTGCCATCGTTTAGAAACTTGTATCTCACTACGAAAGAGTACAACAGAAAAATCGGGCGTCTTCGAAAGATACAACCGCTGATCAAATACATAACGCGACGCTAAAACATTTTTCAGAGATGGGCATGAAATTCCTTCTGAATTAATTTAACTATATATTTAATGAGCATACCGTACCTACTCAATGGCATATAGCCATAATTATTCAACTTCCGAAGGAGGGAAAAGATCTTTTAATCCGACGCACATTCGGCAGATTACTCTGACAAACTCCGTTTGCAAATTGTTAGAAAGAATGATCAACCGTCTCCTTGCTTGGTCTCTGGAATTGCAAACCTGACCAATATCCAATGTGGTTTTAGAAAACAGTAGTGAACACTGAACCACGTAGTTGTGTAGTCATCCACCATTTTCTCCCTTCTTAATTTTTCCTGCAAATTCTCAAATTCTCCCTTCATGCGATCCGCTGCTTCCCGTAAATCCGCAACTCCATGAATTCTTCGTAATTTCTCGTCCCTCAAGTAGTCCCCCACCTTTCCGTATTTCACTCGGAACTTATTCCGGTTCCCTCTCTTCCATGTGTAAGAGATAATATCACTGTCCTGTCCACTTTCCCCTTCGCGCTCATCCTCCATTGTCTCTTCTTTGCAACACGTACTTATATCTGTCAATAAACAAAATTCCTCATATCTTCCATCTAGTATAATTTTATATTTTATAATTACTTCGCTGTTTGATCCTCTATCCCATGATACCTGGATCGTCCACCGGCGTTGATGATAATTAACGATTTTAAAATAATTGTTTCCTCGCACGTATCTATTTCTCTTAGTACGTGCAGTGAAACTACTATAAGTTCCTCTCCACCCGCCTATATTTTCCAACATCCTTTGGATAGAATTTATTCCAAGGATTGCCTTGAAAATTAACAACTACTCGTCTAGTGGGCCTTAAATTGTTCAGCTTATGTTAAGGGTATCTGTTACTCTGCAACTACAACTTTCGTGAACTAAAAATTACGTTTCTTTGCTTGCCAGTGTGTAAACTACCTTTTGAACAAATTTTGTCGTTCCCACTGCACTCAAAGCTTCACGAAAAACTTCTGGAAATCCTCCCTGTTGAGCATATAGGTCGGTTCCATCTGAAATTTACATGTTCATTCCTGATGACAGGCGCTGCCGCATGCCCTAATCTTCAGTACAGCGTTCCGTGTGAATGTCCTCTTTATACCAAAACAAGAAATACTTCCAATATTGCACTATTAAAAACCTTTTACGACACTTCTCCACAGCTCTATATACATGCGCGTGTTTACCGTAGCTTGACAACCAAGTAAATAATCGAAGTCGTTTCTTTAATTTCATTTTCAAAATATCTATATCAAGACACCCAGGCGGGTCTCGTCGCCAATTACACACTCCATAGCAACGCAACGGCCGGGTATATATACAGCAAATAATTCGGTTCTGAAGCTTAAAGTTATTTTTTTTTTACTAATACGCAAACATATGCATTCAAACTCTTATAAATACTGAGAACTAATAGACACATCTGATCATGTTCGTTTCGTCATATTTTTCATCACCATTCTATTTTTATTCGACTTTTCCTTCCGATAAACCGAGAAAAATTTTCTTTAATTTTGTTCAAGACTTTAAAATTTGGGTCTCCATTTTCTCTCAAAAGGTGGCTCCAAGGTCACCGTCTTTTGTTTTCTCTACAAGGCAATAGATGGCGAAATTGGCGTATGTTTATAAAAAAAATTATTCATAGACGTAATTTAGTGTACGTATTAAGGATATCCATCAACTCACCATTGAATACATTTACTAATATACGCGCGTGTATATTAGTACCAAAATAAAAAAGTATATTCATAAACGATATTGGGGAGAGTTTCTGTTGTATAAAAATCAACAAATTAATTGTGCTGTATCTTAGCCTAATTGCTTCGAATATTATGTTTCAAAATTGGAATTGTGTATTTCCCATTTAAACTTTTCTGTTAGTTTACTTCAATATCTAATTCAAGTTATCGACCACAAGTTTAATACAAGAAAATAAATGTGTAATTGGTTTTATGACTTTATATCAGGCAATTTAATTTTAATTAGTAAAATAGATGGTATTGTCATAGCCTTTAAATACTATTTAATGTGACACAAATCTTGTTTTTTTAACATGACCGGTGGTGTAAAGGTAACGTCAGAGCGTGGTTGCCAGGATGTCGAGGGTTCGACTCCGCTCGCAGTAAACGGCTAAGTTTATTCAGTTTTGTCTACATAACATTATTCGAAATAAGGTACATATACTTTGAAAATATTTTTTTGCGATTCTTATAAAATATAACGAGATTTTAATCAGGATCATTTATAATCGTTGTCTACAAAGTAAAGGAAATATTTTGATCCTGGGGTAAATAAGTATTTCTGTTTATTACTTAATTTTCTAAGTATAATTATCAAAATGTAGTTATTCTTTTCAAATTATACTACTTCCACAAGTTATATAACAAAAAATAAACGTATTGAATGCTGATTACATCAAAATGAAAGTTAAAAACGCTATAAAAAATTTCGTAATACTTAAATAATCAAACTTGTGTGTCAATGAAAAATATAGTCTATAATTTGTACGTAGATGATTAATAAATTCCAACTTGATAGCGGTGACTTCAAGTGGTGAGCGATTTACGCGTACTAACATGTCGGGACACACATCGACAACGCCCTATTCTGACAGTGAAAGATGTAGGAAAGGGAGTAGAGGAAAACGATTTCACACAGGGGATAGTTACTCAGAACAGACAATGTAATAAAAGTTATTTTAAAAATTGGAATAAGGGACAAAGCGCGATATCACTGGGTGCTAGAAATTGAAGGAAAAACATATATTCCGACATGGCATGAAGTTGTGAAATACTGCAATAATTTCCAAAATGAGAAGGGATGACTTTAAACTGTGAGGATGCATTATCAGAATAATCCAAAAATATAAATCAACTTTGACGTTTACTATTAAACGCCAATTAAATTGACTAAAAATAAAAGATTGAATTCCAATTATAATAAACAGAATGTTTGTTTATTGCAAAATATTTGTTAGGCATTTGGCCAGCACAGATAAACAATTATTGAATGTTAAACCATCTGTGGATAAATTGCACAGAATAGAATATAACGTAATAAACAGAGAATTAGTGGAAATCCTGTGAAACAGGAAGTTAGAAAAACACAATATAGTAAAAAGATGTGAAAGTTAAATTACAGTATCACTTATGACGATCTCAGACAATTTCTAATAAAGTCTGTTACTCACTTTTTACGCTGGGAAAGACGTTCAATCTTTTAGTTCTGTCCCTCGCTTAGATTCTTGTAGAACCACACTATAAGTTCACTGATTTTAACTTGACTTGTGATTGTATTTTGATAGAAATTAACACTTATATTTGTTTAAAAGATTTTTAACATTGAATTCTTGTTAGATAATAACTGAGCATAGCGAAACATTTACCTAGTTTGACATTGCGTATGGAATATTACATCAACATGGCAAGAGCGAGGACTCGCGCGTGTCACCTCTCGTAGAGTCAGAGGTAGAAGTATCGCGAAGTATCTCCCGTGAGGTCGGAGACCAGAACTCTCGTGGCGTTAGAGACAGAAGTGGCTTCTTCTTCCTCGTGAGACTGACTGTCAACTTGTAATGTTTTTAGGACTCTTGATTGGCTGAATATTAACGTATTTATTCACTTGTCACTTTTATTATTGAATCATCATTGTCGTAGAATTTGCTTGTTTTAGAAGTTTCTAGAGAGTTGATTGTTGTTCGTTACATATTTAAACATTTAGTTATTAGTTTATTGCACAATTGTTTATACGGAGTTATCTGTCATAGTGTTCATTTATTATATGTTGCTTCGCTACAAATATAAGAGAAGAATGGAAAAGGGAAGAGTATTCTGGAACTTACAGCCATATTGTGTAGACGTAGTTATATTGTGTACAGATATGTGGTGCCAATTCGCTGCTACCGATGTCACTGTCACGGCCATTTAGCAGATCGTGTACGGAGCAAATGGAGGCGTGCGGTCATTGCGGGGTCAGAGGATATAATGTTTCAGAATGTACAGCGATAATGGAACCACCACGCTGTGCCGACTGTTTGAGGAAAGGGGAAATGGCAGAGCACTCCGTAAGAAGCCCAGATTGCTGAGAATATACTACGGCTGTGGGCCAGTTAAAAGATTATGGCGAGTAAAAAATGGGGCGACACATTACGTGTATACCAACAAAACATGTAAAGGAGGGTAACTGGATCACGAAAACATTTCAGTTTATTGGTGCGGGAAAGTATCGACGTAGCCTGTGCCCAGGAGCCGTACACATTGCGAGGGCAACCGTGTCATCTTTCTTTAAAGGTACGAAAAATTAACAAATATAAACTGTGGGCAACCATGTACATTCTATCGGAGGAGATAGAGGTAATGATTTTATCAGGATTCTGCGCAGATAATATGCAAACCGCAATAATACAAAAGGGAGTGATTCAATTACTTTTTTATAAATGTGTATTGTAATTACGGAAGAACTATAAGAGATATTCTAGACTGGGTGGAGATGGTTATAAGAGAATCTCAGGACTACAAGATGGCGATATTTATGGACAGCAAAGCGCGCACAACGTTATGTAGTGACAGTCTTACTAATAAAAGAGGGAAAATATTTGAAAGATTTATAATAGAAAATGAGTACTGAAACATAATTTTATTAGGGGTCCTAAAAGTGATGAAATATAACAATAATAATAATACCACTTATCTAGCCTACTCAGCAAACTTACGCTGGAATATTTATTATGCCCCTAATCAAAGTAATAAACAAAAGGAAGGTCGGGGTTTGGCACATTTTATTGTCGTGAAATATGTATAAACCCTTCTTCAAGGAAACACAACATTTATAGAATTTGATTTAATTATTTATTAACACACATACACTTCATAGTACTCCACGAAAACTCCCCTCAAAATACATTTCTACACTTCCCTTTTGAAATATCCCTCCAAAATACATAATCATATCAGCTACACAAAAACACACAATACGTTTTGCTCCATTTATCACTTGCTGAAAATTAAGCCAGTTTACTGAATTTTTAAATTAGTGATCATCTCATGAAAGTTATTAGAATGTTGACGCAATGTCCATTCGCATTGGAGACCTTATATTTTAATACAAGGCGATAATAAAAATTCTCAGCCACAAAAGTCTTTGGCATATTTCACGCACTTCGTGGTATTTCACTGGAATTTTAGTGACTCAAGCGTGGTACCGTACCCGGTACTTCATGCAATTACCTTGTCATATGAATGCGTGACCTCCAGCAACAAACCGTCATGGGTTACCCTCGTTCATTGATGCGCGTAGTCGCCTTCCCCGTCTAGTGTCAATTCAAGACGGTCGAAGTCACCATTCTTCATACGTCAGCTGCTGCACCCGCCAGGCTGATGGGATGCAGATCGCACTTGCCTTCTTCACCTGTATATAAGTCTTGTTCGGTGTGTATTAATTTATGATAGTGTTGTGTACGCTTCCGCTTCACCATCGACACTCAGGCTCCTTAACAGTATCCATCATACAGGAGGTCACATTGTTACTAGTGCCTTCCGCACCAGTCGAATAGAATGCTTACAAATAGACCCTGAGGAACGGTCCTTCAGCAGAAGACGCGATAGTTTACTTGGATCTTACGGAGTGAAACTGATAGGTGTTGAAGATCACACCACTTGCCATCACATTAATTCTGCGAAATTTTGTTTATCTAACACTGCAAGACCTTAGTTACCTCACCCAGCGGGTGTCCTATTTAAACATCTACTGGAGAAGAATGGTATCATATCTTCCAGTGAAATACCCACACTCTCTCACCCCACGTTGGTCCTTCATGCAACCAACCATCGACTTTCGGCTGTCTAAACTTTTAAAGCAACGTTTAAAGTTCAACTTTTAAGGCTGCTGTGTACTAGCTGCACTTCGGATAACTGAAAACCTATTTGGATCATATGTTCATATACACTGATGTCTCAGCCAATAACGATTCCTTTAGTGCTGCTTTCCATATCCATAGTTGCAGCCGTTCTTTTTACCTCCATTACTTTTGCAGCGTATTCACTTTGGAGAAATATGCAATTCTTGAGACGCAAAAGTTCATTTAGCTATTTTCAATACGGCGTGTGGTTTTATGCAGTGATTCTATTAGTGCTTTGTAGTGAGTGTTTTCACTGTACAGTTTTGACCTTACACTGACTTTTCAGAATCTAATAACCTATCTAGTTCAAAATTTTAAAATAGTCCTTCGTTTGGTTCCTGGGCACGTGGATATTATGAGCAACGAAGAAACCGATAAGGCAGCGCAGCGGGGATTACAAAGACAGTCCTTGAGATATGACAAGATTCAAAGCTTGCCATAAGATCGTCCATTCTTAAGACATGGCAAGCCGAATGGCAAAATGGCGCCTTCAACCCGAGGAAGGTAAGAGATTCCGTTAACACCTGGCTGAGTTCATCCTGTGGAAACACATGAAGAATTGATCCTTACACGACTTCGGATTGGCCACTGCCATCCCACTCAGGGTCGTCTTATGCGGTGAAATTCCCCCGGTCTGTGAAACTTGCAAAACAACACTTACCGTGGAACACTTTCTTCTGGAGTATCTCAAATATAGTACCAGACGACGGCGACACAATCTACCGAAGAGTTTGACCATTATGCTTGGGTGAAATGAACCGATTTTGATACGTATTTTTAGATTCCTTCAGGAATGTGGCCTTTGGCACAGTATTTGATCTTTATTTGTTTGTCATCACTGAAATTTATAAACGAATCGGGGCTCCTCTCACAAGTTCTCTGGAGGGTTTGGATTGAATTCCTTCTTTCTTTTTCCTTTTCTTTAAATTTGCATTTTTTTCTCAGTAAATTTACATCTTTCTTTGTTTTTGGTTTTATAATGTGATATGAAACTGTTTTCTCTTTTCTCGTCTATTTTTGTTTGGGCATATTGTATTTCAGGAGGGTTTTTAACTGGTAAAATCGAATGATGGGGCGAGTTCCACATGCGGTTCTCCTTGTGCGTAGCACCATTTTCCCCACATGTACATAAATTTTAGGGCTCTAATGACCTTGATGTCGGCGAGCCGTAAAGCCCCAATAAAAAAGGAATTAGATGGGAGGGCAAGGCTCTTATACCAAGGAGTGAGCTATTTCCTGAGGCGATGCTAGCGACATAACTACCCACATCCCATTCATCCCTCGGCATGTTTCTCATCAATATATTCGATTGAATGAGATTCATTACGAATCCATATTTTCACGTGGTCTACACATCATGAATTTTATTTACTCCTTTAGAAATGGGTGATTTACTATTATTGTTATTACTATTATCTTTATGGATATTTTTCAATATAATGCAGAAATATTCACCCATCCTATAAATGTTATTGAGATTGTGTTTATCGATATAGGAAGTGAATTCATCCTGACCAGTATGATGATTTATTAATTAATTTTAAAAAAAATTGAACAATGAGACATGTCTGCAGTAGGACAGCTTTCTGTGCGACCTTAATGGTCTTCTCTTTGATTCATAGCTCTTTCAAGTCTTCTTGAACCTCTTCCATAAAATACCTTCGAAAGATATCACTAAGAACTGAGATAATTTCAACCTTGCCAAACTTCCATATATTCTTGATCTCAAATGCTAGGTCCTCGTATTTCCTTACTTTCTCCGATTGAATTTAATTGATGTCAGTGGAAAAGCTATATCTATTATGGTGGCTGTCATTATCATTGTGGATGATAAGGAGGTTCAAGTGCTACTGGTGGTTGGTATTTATAATGTGGTAGTGTTATATCTCATGTTAATAACTTGTAATTCATTGCAAGTTGTTGTTAGATTAGCTTGGTCACTTGGTTTATGTCTAATTCTGCCTCATACTGCCCCACAGCAGCAACTGCCGATTGAGTTCTCGCTCTCGTAATATTGCAGAGAAGTTTATACGAATTCTAATTGGTACAAGAACGTTCGCCCTGGGTGCACACAACACGTTACGTTTCTTGTTGCGTGTTAATATTCACAGTTTCAAATGCAACTTCGCTCCATTTTCGTTACTGCTTTGCACATGTTGTAGCGAGTATGTGCTTCGAAATAATCTGTTCCTCGTTATACGCGAATCAATAGTTCAGCCACAATTATCATGACAAACTCTCCGAAATTTCTTAAACTTGTTCTATTCTATACTCGGGATACTGATATAACGAGCGAATATGCGCGTCCTCACCGTAAGACGTCTCGAACAAGTGCCACAAGCAATTACTATCGCGTCTTACAATGAAGCCTTTTCAGCAAATTGCTCCATCACTCGTTCCAAACGAAGTGAAAGTTTCCTCCTAGCCCTTCTTCCTTCTCTCATCAAGAAAATGCATTTCCTTAAACTCGCATCCAAATTCCCAATCAGGACGCGAAGTTGTTCAACTAGCTTTTAGATCGTTCTAAATCAATGCACTCTCTAATTGCACTACGTTCTCACATGGATTGCTCGCTTACCGTGCATACACTATTGATTTTATAAAGTGACATATCTCCGTCACCCTCGAAAACATGTAAGTCATGCTGTTCAATTACATCGGATGATGTAACTGAGATATTTTTCCTTATGCCGCCTTCGCTGTTCCAGTCTTTCCCGCGGTATTTAAATAGGTCATTTCGTCCTTCCACTTTCAGATCGTCGCACCATTTAAGTTATCTTGGTGATAATTCCTGTATTTTCAGAGTGTAATGTGTGGGTATGGCGTCATGTATATTATATGCTCCTTATGTCGTGTGCGTATGTTAATCAGTCTGTAAATAAGACTAACAATACTGAACATGTTAACATAGACGCGAATAAAACATACGTTACATGCAACATTAAAGAGAAAATAATAAATAAAAACTAACATTTTTTCGGACTCAAAGACATTAGGTGAACTTACTACTTTTATTTGAAATTTGGAAGTAAAATAAATATTCAGAATATTATTTCAAAACATTTTCGATTTCTTAGTCTTGTCGTGAAGCTTGCAACAGGCCATTTGCGTATCGAAAGAGTAATAAGGGCGTTCCAGAGGCAGAAGCTAGTCAATATTTAAGTAGCAAATAAGCACCGTGCATTAGGTCTCTGGGGAAGGAGGATAGTAGCACGCCGCGAGTAGGCTGACACACTCTCTTTCGTCCTGCCTCGCCCGACGTGACAGAGACGACCTCTCACCCTCTCTTTATCCTCTGGCCCCGAAGGTGGCCAGGATAATAGTGTCTCCCACTCTACTCATGATCCTCTGATCGTCCGCCATCTCGTCGAGTGCCCTTGGAGTCTGTTACCGGTGGACCCGCTGCTCGTTCCCCATCTCGCCACGCCGCCTACCCATGGTGACTCCTCAGCTAGCTACTTGCCTTTCGACGCGCGTGTGCTCTGGAAGACACCTGCGACTGATGGCGTAAACCATATTCACCATGACTTGGGTTGCCTGTAATATCTAAACGCCCGATCTTCCCACTTAGGCCCGAAAGAACTGTACACAATTACCCCTCCTTAGTTCACTGCTTATGTCCGTCTGGTGTCGCTTCCAACCGCTCGAAGTGCCAACACGATGACAGCTGGTGCTAAATATGGATTTACGTTGGTCACCACGACAGTCTTATAAATATCGTAAAAGTGTTATGAGAATGTAATTTCGTTGAAGACAGAAATTGATGTATTTTTGTACTTCCAGTGGTTTGCTATTCTGCTGCGTAGTTTATCATTATCATGTATTTCATTCCTGTTTATCAACAGTGTTTTCTACACCGTTTTGGTCCATTTACATTCATAAATAATATTGAAGCTTCTTGAAACGGTAAACTAATGAGTGCAGCAGACTGATTTTTTTTTACTTTGTCAATACCAAGCTTTTGAGCGAAATATTCCTAATGCGGATGTTATGCATACATATTGCACTATACGCACAGAAAATTTAAGTAAAGTCGTTGGAACCGTTTTTTAGAAATATTGAAAAGAGTTCTTTGACTTTCATGAGATATTCTTTGTATTAGAGTAAAAAAGAGCATTTGCATCGACCACAAGTAAATTCTACCGTAAATACGAATTGCAAATTAAATTCATTCATCCATTTACTCACAAACACTGCATGCAGACGGATAGACAAATGGACGGACGTTATGCCAAGAAAAACGTTTTCAGAGTCAGGGATTATCAAAATGGATATTTTCGTCAAAATTTCGCTTTCGAAATTTTTCACGATTACAATACTTTCCATACACTACGTATATGAGAAAGTAAAAAGGATAATACATTGAAAATTCGCTTATTTTTTGTGTTAATTCCCTTAAAATGTGTGTGTGTGTAATTTCTAAAATTGCTCGAAATGATTCTCTTATTTTACAAAAATATTTTTTTTAATTCAAAGTTTTTATTGTGTGGGGATTTGGGTGTGTGTTACACTGTGGTCTCGTTATATATATAAAAAAAGAAAAAATTGCCAAAAACGTTTTTTGTGTTTATTCGTAAAAAAATGTGTCCAATATCTAAAAACGCCTTGAAATTATTTTCTGACTTTTAAGTATGAATATTAAAGAAAATTAAATCATTTAGGTATATGATTCACTAGGCTTTCCTTCATTAGGATGCGTCCCGATGACCTGGGATATCGTATTCCATACCAGAACCCAAGACGTTGCCATGGTATTTCATCTGACTCAGGAGTATTTGAGTTTTGTTAGTATTATCCTGCTTTACGAGTATCATAAGCACATCGTAACACACTCTTACATCTCACTTATGTTATTTTCATAAATATTTAGTATGTATAATATATGGATAGTGATGAGAAAGAAAATAAAAGTAAATCATGTTTGTCAATTTTTTTGTTCTTTGTTTTGTGTTTATTCGGACAATTTATCCTCAAACACTGAAATTATTTTCGATTTTATCAAAAAATTGGCGAGATTATCAAAATTTTAGCATTTTATTAGTGATCCTTGCTCTCGCACACAAGGAAACTTGTCCATGAATTGAGACATCAAACGCCATAGCACCAGAGAGAGGAACGTTGTCCTAGTCAGTAGTTGTATTCGTTTTCTCCTACCTCACGATCTTTATAATCTGCAATCTGTTATGTATCAATTGTATCATTCTAATGAATATTTAGGATAAAAATATATGAAAATTCATGAATAAATGAAGTAACGATTTAAAATATTTCACAACATTTTTGTTTATGTTTTTGATAAACACCTAACCTCTCAAAAATACTTGAAATTATTTTCTAATTTTTCTGAAAATGTTTGAAATGATTAGGAAACGTCCAGTTGATCTCAGAAAATGAACATCACATTATGTGAGTGAGGAACCCCAAACGTTATCATGGTGCTTTATTTATGTTAGCTTTCATCTGACTCAGGAGCATCATAATGTTCAACTCACTCTCTTACAAATCACTAATGTATTTTACGGTTTATTGAGTAAGAAAAATAAAGAGTAACATCTAAAAAGCTTCTAGGGAAAAATATATTTGTGTTTACTGGAAAGATAGTATATAAAGTGTAAAAAGTGCTTGAAATGGTTTCTGATTTTTCAAAGAAATAAAAATAAAATAAATGTTACGGTACACATGTCTACCGAAGAATGAAAAATATTTCATGTAGTTTGACATAAATACGTTCTTTTAAAGATTATTTTTGTATTTCAAATATTTTATGGATAAAAGACAAGATAAAAGAGTTAAGATATTATTTGAATTCACTCGTTTATTGTGCTTATATTAATTTTTGATAATACTGCCAGATTTTATCACTCGAAATTTGTCTTTTAAGGTGTGAACTTTATTTCATTTTTGATCTTTATTACGAACTCATACATGTTATTACAACTTGAATTTTAATTTCAGAAACGAAAAGTCACATCACTCCTTGATGAATACTATCTCGTCATACATCCGTGCGTTGCAGAATGCTTCGCCGTATTGAAGAAGTCGCTACCAAAAAGTAACACCTATACAGTACGGGAGTCCAATGTGTAACACCGTGCTTTTGTTCACAAGGAAACGCCCCGATAAACTTGTACATCTTTCACCCCAGCACCAGAGTGAGGAACCCTAGACACTTTCATGGTGCTTCAGTAGTGGTACGTTCATGAGCACCTTTAGCTGCAATACTCACACTTACGTTTCACTGATGTTATTCTAATGAAAAATGATTACAAAAAGGAAACTAATTAAAATTTTTAGTGAACATATATTTTTTTCTAGAGATTATTTGGAAAACAAATGTCTTATTCTTCTAAAAATGTCTTCAAATTCTGTTTTTTCTCTCGAAGATATGAAATCTTATGTGACTAACTTCTAAAAAAGCCTTCAGAAGATTGTCTAATTTTTGGAATATATGTTCGCGAAGCAAAATATGAAAATCTTCCAATTATGCCTGCACTCACTCTCCATTCAAGCTCTGGCTTATTCCGGGGCTAAGATCAGTCAGACACACTTTAAGATCTCAACGTAATGGAATGAATGAACTCAAATCAATTTCATATGAAAGCTTTGAAACCACATATCATGATATCATCTTCTCACAATCCAAAACAAAACGATCACTTGAATCTGTAATTAAACCAAATCCACTGTCGTCAAATATAAATACTATTTCTCTATTTGTTATTCAAAGCCACGACATTACACTTCATCTATTTAAATCCTTCATTTCATTAAATTATACAATAGAAATACCGCGTCCCCTTCAGTACGAACCATCTTACCAGTGTAGAGAATGACTGTTTCAGTGTACTCTGGCACCTCATTCTCTACCACATCGTCCTTCAGTTCAACTATTGTTGGGAGGGATGGGAATTTTTAAATGTTGCAGTACCCCGTCCACACTGAAGAAACTCCAGATCTACACCCCGCAGGGGGCTCAATTTCGACTGCGTATGGGTTTGGCGAACCCACTGACCTCATCAGGGGACTGGTACTGCGCCACCAGTCCCCGGACACAGTAAACTTATAGGCACATATCAGCGACCACCATTGGCGCGATGGTGAAACGTTTTGTGTTGCGAAGAGCGGGGATCTTGTCTTTATCGGTCAGGACGCAGGAAGGTGTGTTACGCGCCGATGAGGTGAATGGTTCTTGAGGATAAAAACTCGCTAGCGGACAACCTCTAGGGCAACTGCCGAAACTCCGTTGTATAAGGCTTAGTGACGTGATGCGGGAGATCCACATCACCAGACATATTTTCCTCCGAACTCGAGGGACAAGATCACGGAACACTTGGCTCATTCACTTCGCGGATCGGGTGGACAGCAAGGGGTGTTACACACCCAAACTACTGCGAAGCAATAAAGGGTTAACCGCCCTCCCGCTACCGAAAATGAAGTAAAGTTACAGAGCATTCCTTATGAGAATGCTTTTATATTAATATCCAGAGTCAATGAAAGCTTTGAGAAGGATTCATCCTATTATATTGTGAGATTTGAATAATTAACCAATTTAATCATTCTTTTGCGGAATTTTGTTAGACGAGGAGTTGAAAAATTTGAACGGAGGACGGTTGGGAACAACAACCATGGGTGCGGTCGTCGGCGGTAGTTTCTTTGCCATCAGTTACGATTTACGGCTCTTTAGAAATCGAAGCGTGGGAGGAGGTCAGCCCATCCTTAGGAACAACATGTGGCGAGCACAAGCTTCAACTTATTCGCGAATTCGTTGGAGATTTAAACTTTTTTTTGTCAGAATGTTCTAGAAGGTTCTAGAAGGTTCTAGAAGGACCTTTAAAGGGCCCAATGAGAACCCAGGCGTAGGAAAGGGAAATGATTTCGGATTGGGAGATTTGGACACACGTGACATTCAAAATTTTGGAAATTTTGGGAGAAAAGAAGGGATGGAGCGTATTTAACAGAGACGTAGAAATTTTTCGTTCTCATTGATACAGGCTCATTTTCATACAGATTCATTCTTCGGAGCTTATTTTCGTAGCTCATTGATACAGGCTCATTTTCATACCGATTCATTCTTCGGAGCTTATTTTCGTAGCTCATTGATACAGATTCGCTCTCATACAGATTCATTTTTAGAGCTCACTTGCATTTTTCGTTACTCACTCAGAGAGATTTTTTTGGCAGTGCGTAGAGGTGCGCACTCACATAGATTTGTACGCGCTCAGACAATGTTTCATTACTGCTCAGAGTTTATTTTCTAATACCTCGAATTCTTGAGTGATTTGATCTGATCGAGCATCAATATTTTTGTCATTTGGTGTGCGAGACTTAATAGTTGACATTGAGAAGATAAAACCACACATAAAATATTTCGAGTGGTTAGTCGAACGGGCCGTGCAGATGCTGACGCTGTGTTCGGGGGAGCCGATCACACAAAAGACGAGGACGGTGACCTTTGGGGTTGTCGCTCGACGCCATCCGCAGGTGCCTGAGAATTGGAGCCGTGCTGACGTCTGAGAGGGCGCTACTTTACGACCTGTAGTCGTCTGTCATCTAGTGAGGTATGGGGCGATGGGTGGTGAATGTTTAAGCCAACCTCGCACTGCGCTGGCGCATTATTAAGTACTGGGCATTATTTACCTAGAGAGCAAGAACTTTGAACTGTATTTGTGTCATGAATGAACTTTGTCGCTCGTAAAAGATGCCATGTAAATTCGGTGAATTACAGCTAGTACGAAGAAGATCAATTAAACTGTTAATGAGAGAACTAGAATTAAAATCAGTGTTTTGCTTTGTTTATAAGAAAAGTATGTGTAATTGTGGCTTAGATTAGATGGGAGTTAAAAACAGTGAATGATTTTTGTGATGATAAAAGCAGATAATATTGCTAATTAGTAAATGTCAAGGTTAAAGCCAGTGATGTCCATTTGTGTCTTTTTGGTGGGAATGTGTAATTTAGTGTGTCTTTTTGGTGGGAATGTTTGATTTCTATTGGTGTTGTGTCTTTTGGGGGAAGTCCTGTTTGTGGTAAGAGTAATAATGTTTAGTTGTGTCGTGCGGGAGAATGTAAATTGTATTTTACAGTAGTAATAAATGTTTTGTCATATGCTCGAACACCAGATTGTTGTGTTGTCCTTGTAAGTGGCTCCCAGAGAAATTGAGTATTCAGAACCCTGTTAATTATAAGAAAATAAATAAGTGATTATAAGTTAATAAAATCACAATATACTCAAAGGTTTAGAAGGTCTCGTTGGTTTTCTGAAAAACATTTAAGAGATTGAGAAACGGAGCGATGCTGCCTGAAACCAAAACAAGCAAGCGAGCTTTACAACTTATACCATGTACTCTACTGGGAGAGTACCCTGTCAAGTGTGAGCTTCACGCTGCGCTTAACCTTAGCAAGTGAGTGATAACTTGGAGGGATATCATTGACATGTCTTGTAAAGACTTAGTTAAGGAATGGGAAGCTGACTACGTGGTAGAGGTCAGTCAGATCATGAGGAAGGTTGGTGGTGTTCCTGAGAAGATCGCCTCCTTCATCGTGACTTTTGACTATCCTACGCTACCTAAAGATTAGAATCTAAGAGGCTAAACCAGCCAGTGCGACCCTTTATTCCGAATCCTCTGCGCTGTTTTAAGTGCCAGTGGTTTCGATACACGACAGCATTGTGTAAGGTCCGTATTACCTGCGGGAAGGAGGCACACGACCCTGGCGTTTCATGCCCGGGGCCTGTAAAGTGCATTAATTGCTCAGGTAACCACCCGGTATGGAACAGGGAGTGCATTGCCCTTCTTGAAGAGAAGAAAGTGCAAGAAATTAAGACCGCTGAAAAGATCCCGTGTGGTGATGCACGGCAGAAATACAGGGTCCGACACTTTTCTACCAGTTACTCAACCGCAGCGAAGACTTCAGTAATAAAGAAGAGAATTGCAACCCAGACAGATGTCACTGACATGTCTACGGCAACGTCGTGCACACGCCAGTGCAGATGTGGGAAGAAGGATCTTCAAGCTGTTCCCGCGAAACCAAAAACTTCAGCCAAACCCAGTCCTCCTACATGAGCACAGAATAACCCAGCAGTGTTAAAGTAATTGCAACAAGTACCAATCAGCATAAGAATAAAAAACAGGGTACCAGGTCTAGACCCCTAAACCCTGCCGATTTTGAAAACAACACGGTCCAAAAAATCGCGAAGAAGTAAAAAGAACGTTTCTGTACTTATTTCCTCCGAGTCGAATAGTGCACTGACCGACGATGACGCGGAAACGCATTCAGGAGCCCGACCCATGATGTTTCAAACTGTAAAGGCTTCCATACTTCAGAGGAAGCTTAATGGCTATAGAACACAACGTGAAGATTAGCAGCTCTTAGCGTGTCGCAATCCGATCTGTATTTGCCTACCTTTTACCAGAACACTCTCCCTGTCTGCGGCGGTACATCAGTTTCATATACGAAACCACAGCAGATCGAGCAAGAGGTGGAGTTTCCGTGTTTATTAGATAAACTATCCTCTGCTCACCTGTTCACCTACAAACTCAAATACAGGTTATAGCAGTCTAAATACACAGCGTACCAGCTATGAGCGTGTGTTCAATATATCTTCCTCATACACGAGATTTCTCGGAGACTTCCCTAAGACATCCTGTCTAACATCAACTTCGCACCAGATAGTAGAATGTTCCTCAACACCACGGAAATGGCTTGCGCGAGGGTAGTGCAACATGTCGAACAGGAGCAGCCTAGAAGAAAAGATAATAAGTAGGAAGAGGCGCAAAACCCAGATAGTGGCCGGAAGGCCGAGGAACTGGGTAACAAATCAATAAAAAATTAAAAAAATTCTTTTTCTCGGTGACTTCTCCATCTTCTGCTCATCGCAGAGTGTCACTGGTGCGGAGCGACAAATCCAACTCGTCCTCAATAAATTGTATCAATTGTCGAATACGACTGGATTTCGTTTCTCTGCTGAAAAAACACGCTGTGCTCTCTTCAGTAGGAAACCAAGCCTCCTGTCGGAACCTCACCTCGCCCTGGGGGACAACGTTCTAAAATTCTATCCATCAGTAAAATTCTTACGTCTAATCTTTGATCAAAGACTGAATTGGATTAAACATCTCATCATAGGAGCGAGAAAATTAAAGTGCCTGAATCTATTTAAGTGCTTAAGTGGCAGGGAATAGAGTGCTGATCCCTCCTCCTTGCTCCAGTTTTATCGGGTATTCATAAGATCTCGGCTCGATTATGAATGTTTTGTATAGCTGTGTTCGTGCAAGTTATTTAAAGAAGTTGTACAGTTTCCATCATGCAGGAATCCGTCTTGTCACGGTAGCCTCCAATACTAGTCCTACTTCGAGTTTGTATGCCGATAGTGGCGAACCATCTCTTTACTTCCGGCGGCAACTACTCATGTTACTATATTTTTCCCATGTGCTTACTTTACCAGACAATCTGTTACACATCGCAGTACTTCATTCTTCCTATTCTTCCACCCGTTTCTACAAGAACTGGCTAAAAGCAACCAAACTATTTGTATATAGCTCCAAAGAAATTATGGAAACCTTGAATATACGCCTCCTTGGGATTTGCATAAGCCGAAGATTAATATCGATCTTCTGTATCATTACAAAAAGTACACTCCAACCCAGATGTTGAGGGTATACTTTCACCTACTCCTTGACAAACACCAGGTCCACTTCCCTGTGTTTACAGACGGGTCGAAGAAGGCTAATGGTGTTGGCTGCTCCGTGGTGTTCCCTCATAAGAACTGTGGCTACCGTCTTGGCTACCCATGCAGCGTTTTTTTGTATGCTCTACTTCTCTAAGTACCGTTCAAGCAATCCAGACTATGTATCCAGCTGATAAACTAATCCAAAACATTGAGGATGTACTATTCTCCCTCCAAAGTTATGGAAACGACATAATGTTTTCCTGGATTCCCGGACACGTGGGAATAAGAGGAAATGAGTAGCAGACGCCGCGAAGGCGGCTGATTGCAGAAAATACACCAGACTGCGGAGAAAAATTGGTCTGGCTGCAGATTTACCAACAATTCTCGGAAATAAAACAGATGTTGTTAAAATCTTCAACTTAGATAGATCGGGGCTTCTCCCACAATTTCTCGGGAGGGTGTTAATGTGCATTATTTTCGTTTTCCTTTCTTGTCTCCATTCATTCTTCCTTTTTCTTTGTTTTGAAAATTATAGTTTTCATAATTTTCTTATTTTTGATATAATGTGTTGGGCAATTTTATTCTGTCCTTTCCTATCTTCTTTGTGTTTAGATAATTCTTGAATTCAGGAGGGGTTTTTAGGGGTATTGTCGAGTTATTCGGCGAGTCCCACATACGGTGAAGAGTCACTACGGTTCTTTCCTACGGTGTGAAACAGCATTTTCCCCCACCTTCAAGGGTTTTATTGACCTTAATGTTAGCGAGCTCTAAAGCCCCAAGCTCCATGTTCCCGACATGTATTCAGAATCAGGATGCAGTAGACACGTCGAGAATAGTCTTTTCCTCAAGGATTTTGCGAATTTGTTTTTACATATCTTTTTCAAAGCGGTGTCGTTGCCCGGGTTCACTCATGCTGACACTTTTTCACCACCGGATCTCCCTCATTCTGGTGGAATTTCATACCTGGGAAGTGTGTGCGGAGTTCTTAATATTGTCCTTTCTGTACCGGACACCCAGGACAGCGTAGGGAAAAGCTATTTGACGTATCAGGATTTTGTAACCCTTGCTGATGATGAGCTCATGGTTTATCTGGTCGACAATGAAAACTCAAAGTTTTTCCGAGACTTGGTGATGGTACGCAGTGCAACGTCCTACTTATTTGTTTTACAGTGTTCATTTCCATATACCCCGAGCTGAGTCTGGTATTACTTCCACTTATTTGTGCAAGGCTACTTCCTTTCTCTTTCCTGACCTTCCTTGGTCATCTCTTGTTCTTTTCGATCCCGACCCCCCAGGGGACTTACATCTATTAAGTACCTGTTTGGCGAACACGGGGCCCCGAGCTTTGTCTGGCATTACTTCCACTTACTTGTGCCATGCTCCTTCCTTTCTCTTTTCTGATCTCCCTTGGTCACCTCTTGTTCTTTTCGATCCCGACGCTATTAGGGCTAGGGTATCATTCATTTTCCTCTTTTCTCTTCTTCTTTTTTTTTAATGTCTGTAGGAAAGTTTTGAGATATGTTGGAATTTGTGTTTTGATTTGTAATGCAGGAGGGTTTTTAGTGGGTATGGCTGAGTCTTTCGGCGAGACCCACAAGCGGGGAGAGTCATGTTGTCTCTCCCTAGTGCGTAACTGCATTTTCCCTACCTGTACAAGTTTTAAGGGTTCTAATGACCTCGATGTTGACGAACCCTAAAGCCCCACAAAAAAAATCCATATGTAATACAGTTGTTCAGTACATGTGTTACGGCTTCTTGTTTAGGAACCCCTAGTGCATCGCAGCAACCTTCAAAGTACACCGTAGGGCGTTGACAATAAACGCGTTGACACAGTTGATGCAGCATGTTGAGGTGCACCCTGTGCCAGTAATAGCATTTTTAACATTCGCGAACAATTTTTTTTTCTTTTTCTTAAAAACTAGTCCAATTTATTACTTTAAAACAACTAAACAGGTTCACTGACCCTGTTCCACTGGTTCACTTATCTCCTGTATTGGGACGCGTCACAGGTATTCCGGGGTTTAGGTCTGGGTGGAACTTCTGTACAGTTCTGGCAGGTGAACGGGTGGTGTAGTGGTTAAAATTTCTGCGATCAATGCAGGGATCCCGGGTTCGATTCCAGGCTCGTCGCCGTTTTCACCTAACTATAAGTTATCACATATCTTCTCCACTACTAGGGTACACGGAAGAAATATATGCCGGTGTTTGTTTTATCTTGTGCCGATGTGAGAAAATGCATTCACACCAAAGAGACTATTGTTCAAGCACAAGAAACACACATCGTTAACGTTCATGTTTAATTCGATGGCCTAGGAATGAATCGATTACATGATTAGTAATTAACTATTGATAGACTTCAGCTACTTTTAGCGACGACTCATGCTCCTCAACGCAATTCATGAAATTTGTTGTTAAGTTTCCGTTTATGATAACCATGTATTTGAGTAAAATTAAGCAAAATGACCAAACATTTAATGTTTACAGGTATTACTTGTGAAATTACACGGGGAGTTTTTGGGGGATAACGGGTCTATGTCAGTGTTATTTTTTGTGTTTTTATGTGGCTGTGGATAGGAATGATTTTATCATGTATTATGTGAAATTAATGAATAATTTTTATTTTGAAAAGAAATTTTTTCTTTTCGAAGAATTAATTTGTGTTTCATGTCAATTATGGCCGAATCTATGAGCTTGTGAGGTAATCCGGATTTTTTATAGATATCATTTTTCTTATTAAACCAAAATCTATTTTAGTCGATAATCATTAATTAATGAGTAAATTAAGGTAAGTAATAAAATTATTTTACCTTTAAATTCAATTTTGAACGATTGGTACCACAATGTGTGACCATTTTTGTATTGGTTTTAGTATATATAAGAATATATACGTATATGGGCCTCATGTATGTAATTGATTCCTTAAATGTAATTTTTTTCTCGTTCTTACATTGTGTACTAATTTTCTAACCATTTTATACCATGTGTGTGTGTGTATTTGATAGATATTAGAGCGATGATATATTATTTAACCTCTTATTGTTATTACGTCTTTTTTATAAGCCACCGAGCATTGTTCACTTGCAGAGTAATAAAATTATTATTAAGTATAATTTTATGTATGTATTGTCACTTTCGTTTTATTGCATAAGTTTAATTAAACATGACGTAACATTCAAAAATGAAGTTGGAACATACAAAAATGAGAAATCAGCTAGTCACTCTGAACTTAAAATTGGGGTTACCTGGAAAAAGGTCCAAAGTTAATGATCTTTTAATATTTTGTACGTGGGTATTCTGTGGTGTAGAATCCAAGTTTTTCAATGTTAACACTGTGCAAACTTCAGGGCAGCCAAAAAAGTCGAAGTTTACGGACATTATTCATTATTTGTTTATAACTGATAAACGACGCGTTTTAGCTGAAAATATTTCATAAAAATACGAAAGCTAAACAGCATTAAATTTCCTACAATTTGCACTTGGTAAACGTTTCTTAAAACCAAATACGTACCGAGAAATAGCACTACAAAATTACGAAAAGAATTCAGAATATTGAAAACTCCAAGTAACTTTCCTCTTTCAATATTTCTATGTATAATAATAGTAGTAATGGTGGATGTCTCCAAATTTATAAATTTAATATCAGCCCCCCCCCCCCCACACACACACACACGATTTNGTCGCAGATTTTAATGCAATTTTAGTTCACTGTTACAGTTATGCATATTTGATAATTTCTCATATTTGATAGGATTTCGTTCTTAACTTTCCTAGATATGATTTTTTAAAGTGTTAAAGGTTTCCATCTCTTAATGTAATTTATGAGTGCGAGGAGGACGATTATATCTGGGAGTGGATTGAATGAGCTGTTTTAGCATGGTTTACACATATAACAGTGTTTATAAGATTCTCTCTGGACATGTGTATGCCACGGCTGTTCGAGTGCACTTTCTTATTCATGTTGCTTTGACTGTTTTAATTCTTGAAGGGTTGAATTTGACACTGGAAGACATGTCGCTTATCAGAGCACCAAAGCAGCTGAACGATATCGTCGGGCATTGCTACAATCGTCCACAAAATTGTATAGTCGTTAACAAAGGTCGTTACACTGTTACAAGAAAAATTTCTGTCCACCGATACGAATAATAGAAACTTAATTTCAATGCTGATGATTGAAATGACAGCAAAGGGTATCGAGGTTAAGCAAGCAATAGAAGATGATGTCACGATAGAGAAAACTGCACTGTCTAAGGCTACTCCGATAGTGTTACTATCACTTGTAGAGACGTTGATTTGCTGACTAATTTGGCTATTTCAAATGATCGTAAATTCCAAAAAAAAGAGTGGGAAATGTAATGTCCCTGGTGTTTTGTATTCATCAGCTCCGTGCAAATACAATACTCTAGATACTCTTTTCCATCATGCAGCAAGCGGGTTGGAGACTACATCGAACTCATGTGGACATGGAAAGCAGAAAATTTACTATTATAAGAAATACTGTCAACTGTCTGACATTGTCAGCGTTTTCAAAGATGACAAAGTAACACCACGGCAAATTTTGGAGATAAGGGAAAATTTGCTGCACTATACGGTGGAAATATGGACACACACTTTGGACGACCCTCGCTACCAAATATTTTCCAACTTCGTTATAAAATCCAATTTACACCTTTCCAGATAGCCCCCTACACGAGACGCTCCCCAAAACCATTCTTTTCGTACCTACGTGCAAGTGAAGACGTGACTGAGCTATGGAAAGTTTCCGTCAGTTTGGGGCTGGACTGTAACTAAACAAGGGCTGATTCCCATAATTATTGTAATCTTTATTCTGAAATAAACATCTCATTAGGATAGGGTTTCTTTTGTTTAGGTTATTGCACATATATTCATATATGAATGTTAAATGATGAAAGTTACTGGAAAAAACAGAATGTTTCGTAGTTTTTTTATTTTTTGAAAACTTTTTCGAAACTTTTAAGTGCTAAATCTTGGTTCGTATTTGGTATCAGAAAACGTTTAACCAGGGCAAATTGTAATATATTTTCTGCTAAAACGCGTTGTTTATGAGTTAAAAGCAAAAAACATAAAGTTCAAAAATTTCAATGATTTTCGGCTGTCCTAAAGTTTTGTCCTACAGGGTTTTGCATAGGGTACAAAGAATTAGAAAATTTAAATTCTACACCACAGAATACTCACATACAACAAGATTATTAACTTAGGTCCTTTTTTTCAGGTACAATGTACCTGGTGACTGGACTAATAGAGTTGCGTCTTAAGACGGTTGGAGCAAACGGTAAGATCTAGAGTGGGAAAGAGTGAGCCAGAAGGCGGGAAACGTTTGTTTGAGACCCTTTGGAACAAATTAAAGATTCAATCATAGCGAGTTTCAATGCAACCGTCATCCAAAAGACGATCTGATTGGAGGCGGTCAACCAGTATCGATTGCGGCGCGAGTTCAAGAGACGCGAGCGGAGAAGATGGAAGCATTCATTCGGACGCGGGTAATCTTTAGACCCAGACGTATATACCGATGGGGCAGTCGAGCAAGCAAGTGATAGGCCGGCC
Organism: Laupala kohalensis; assembly: GCA_002313205.1. Lineage (NCBI taxonomy): Eukaryota > Metazoa > Arthropoda > Insecta > Orthoptera > Trigonidiidae > Laupala > Laupala kohalensis. Next base: position 158,373 of record NNCF01129298.1, read on the forward strand.
GTGATCGTTGAACTATGCAATCGCCAATGTAATTTTTGGAAACACCAACACGATGAGAAATGAGTAATATTTTGGATACGCGGCAGTAACAAAAAGAAGGATCTCTGATATTGTCTGGTCTTTCTCTGAAGCGAGTGCGGGTGTAAAATAAAGTGTAAACATTCGACTAAATGACGTAATTTATACTACACAAGTTGCGAATGACCTTAACAGGTGTTTTTTCCCTCACGATTCCATCCGGTATTGTCGCAGGGCAGTGCTCTTCATAACACATTAAAAACTTCTAGCGAATTGTTAATATTTAGAAGGGGCAATAATTTGAATAGTTTGTGTGTGTGAATGTGTTGGGGGACATTATCTGATTCTAGCGTCGTCCTTGACTTTCGTTTTTTGATCGAATAAATGTAAATTGATAAATGTTAAGTTCTTTTATTCCATTAAAAGGGAATCTAGACTTGTGGGAGCTCCCAGGTTGTATTTTCGACGACACTGACTCATGTTATTACAGTTCTCAGTTAATTATTTAATCATTAATTAAATTTATTTTTACAAAATAAAAACAAAATATAGTATACACAACACATTTTATTCTTAACTACTGCATGATATAACAGGGATAATGAAAACGCACTTATGCAGATACGACTTTTCTGTTTTATGCACACAAAGAAGAATAGTAGCAAGTGTTCAAGTTGGAGGTCAAGTTGTATCCGGGCATGTCATCATGATCACATATGCTATGGTATTGCAACATCTCTTAGCGAGGTTTGTCCATTTACTTGTAAACTGTTGGAATCTTCCTAGAAACCTGATTAAGTTTCACGTTACGAATGTGTTGTTCATCAGGTCTGTCAGTGACCTTCCGTGTTAAAAAAAAAAAAGGACGCACGAGGGTCCAATATAGAAGTTCTATGATACTGAGGATACTCATTCCCAAGCATAAACCAAGCACTCCTCCGCAATTGGCTAGAAAAGAAAAATGAGTTTTTATTTTTTATTATTTTACAACTCGTAGGTAGAACTGATAAATCTAACCTCGTTTGGAACTTCTGGAGTGCACTTAATCTATACAATTATAACTTTATTTGTTAGTAGGTTTGTTTGACACCTAATATCGTAATCAATTAAATAGTTATATGCTATTTCATAATTGCCATGTGAAGAGAAACATTCTGTATAACATATTGTCTAGGTTCAATTCTGATGAATATTTTTTAAAGAATATTAAATCGAATGTTAAAGAATAGCACAGGTGACAACTTCATGTAATTCAGTACCTACGCCTGGCTCATTGTCTAGCGAAGTGGCCTCGGATACCAATAAATTGTGGAACCTAGAAGAAACAGTAAGCTGCCATACGAAGCCGAATGAAGAGTTAAAACGAAAAATAGTTAAAGAATGATGGTAATAAATTTTGTGTGGCAATAAATATTAGTCTCAAATATATATTTATGTGCAAATAATTTTGACAAAAAACTTATCAACATTCTTTTACAAATGGTCATATGTGACATGAGCGAGGTCAGGAAAATCATCTCGCATAATTTATTTTCAATGAGCACATCATATAACAAAAAACCGAACGCACATTTTTATTTGTGTTTGCCATTACACATTAAAATATGTAAAGATTTGATTGATCATTATTCAGTAATGAAATATGAACTAAGTAGTTTTGTACCATTTTTATTAAGAGATTATTAGATATCAAAAAGCAGAAATTATCGACACGAACCAGGTATTATGAAAGAGGTATTGTTCAATAGAAGTTACTTGAAAACGTATTTAGCATAATATATTTTTAACATCAACAGATAATGGGAATGACAGTTTTAATCTTTGAAGGTGAATAGATAGAAAAGATGAAATCTATTTTACTAGATAGATCTGATAATATGAATCTATTATCAGATTCTAATAATGTGAATATATTAATAAAAATCTAATCAATAGAATATTAGTAAATTTAAAACCGTTGCACATTCGATGGAAATTAAATATTTACATATACACAGGAACATGTTTAGTTGCTGCTAGGTTGCGTACGGACTTGGGAATCGAGGTGAGTGGTGCAGTGGATAGCACACCTGCGGCCAGAGCAGAAATTCCCGAGTTCTGGTCCGTCGCAAATTTCACCTGACTGTCGACGTTGCACGAGTAGGTACTCGGAAGTTGTAATTTAAAATATGCATCCGACGCGTAGGTACGCGAAAACTGGACTTAAGAGCTACCAGCATTGGAGCCGCCCGCGGTCACTTATTCCCTGAAGGGGGATGCGATTTAATAACAGTGGCTGTGAAACGCAGAGGACTCTCTTTTCCATCTTCTGAACCATGAGCTCCAGTCATTAGGGTAAAATGCTTGAAAATTTTATGTTAAAATCAAACTCGAAGTTTCCCCATGGACTCCAGCACACTAGCCGTGAACTACTCAGGGTACTTTTACAGTGAATATTTAAATTTACTACTGGAATCAAAATCCGAATTATATAGTTACGGACAAGTCTGGCGCATATACATGATCAACATACAGTTAAGTCTTTGGAGATGTTACGCACTCCATGATGCTCTCCACTCAACAACTAATGGATATGCCTTAGTTTGTCCGAGATGGATTCATGAATCACAACTTGTCCGTACGCTGACCGCCTCCACCAATCCGACTCACCGTGGAGTCAAACGCCAAAAAGATGGTAAAAGTCTAAAAGTGAATTAATCGATCTGAATTTGTTATTTGGGGGTTTTTGGGGGCCCGACATGGCGGATCGAATACGGTGATTGTGAATACAAAACTACTGGTAAAATTTAGTATCTCAACTGAATTGTATTAACCTCTAAAATTTATTAATACATATTGAAAATTACATGTTTACGGATGTTATCATTATTTTGTAATCGAACACATTCATCTAGCCATTCTACATCTCTACAAAATATTTTTTCAACGCGATAGCTGTCTTCCCATCTATCATTCTTCTTAAAAATGTTTTTTTGACATCATTTGATACAGAAAATCGTAATCCAACTTTCTAGAAAATAAAATATTCAATTTTTGAAAACACTTCATTCCAATGGTTTTTAATTCGATTAAATAATTTTGCATTGTGAATGAGATTTGAACAGGAATACAGTACTTAATTGATTTAAGTAAATTTAAGTTCAGTACCGATTTGACTCTCAAAAAATGTACGGTCAACAGTAATACTGCAAAATATTGTTTATGCACGCATTCCTTCATAACTGAAGTGTGTAAATACACGTATAGAAAAAGTATTCGAGTACATATTGAACAGACATTGTATTAATCACCAACGCTGTTAATTATACATTAATTTTGATTTATTCTGCGTTTTCACGACGTCAATAAGTGTGCCAATAGTTGGCTTCGAATGATTTGAAGAGAATCTTTGGCTTCTTCAATTCACCGTGATCTGTTTACGTTGTGCAGCAAATAAATGCGACATATGCAGACATGAAATAAACAAAGCATGTCCTCAAGGTTCACATATGAGCCATTATTTTGGAGTGTATTGATGAATGGGCTGTTAAAAAAGTTGAAATAAAGGATATATAATGTCGCATATGCAGATAATTGGCTCTATTTGTTCAACGAAAGTCATGTAGAGAAGAGGAAAATGATATTGAAAATTTTGTAAACTTGGTGTACGGAAAATAATCTCGAAACTACTGTGGAGAAAAACTATTTAAATGGTGTTTTGGATAAAAAATTTGAAAAAGTTAACCATTTTTCGATATGATACCGGGTTGCTGTGCAGAGTGCGAATTATATTATTGCGTTTTGTATTTAAAATAATTTGAGCTACGTAGATGAATGCGTATTTCTTGGCGAAAGCTTCGTCTTTCTTTCTAAAGAAACAACCTACAATTTTTGTAACCTGCATGTATTACACAATAAGTATTTCGAATACACATGATTGCATAAATAAATATTTTTTTACACGTAAATACGGAGATAAATTATTGGCGTGTGCGATTTTTTTCTGAAATCCTCTTACCTATGAATGTTGTCACTCCATAAATTTCCATTCTGCGCATAGGAACGAAATGTGATTCTTGGAAGTAAATCCAAACAGTTGTCCCCCCAGGGGACTTACATCTAGTAAGTACGTGTTTGGCGAACACGGGGCCCCGAGCTGAGTCTGGCATTACTTCCACTTACTTGTGCCATGNAGTATTTTGAAAATTAAAAATAATTAGGAAAATTTTGAATCAATTTACATTTCTTTCTAAAAACATAATGCAACAAACTGGTAAATGAACTTGAAGATGATATCGTAAACAGTCAACGTGAACAATGTCTAATACAATGTATCTGATATCATACATTATTTCCGTATAGTATGAATATTAAAACATATATGGAACGTATTATATTTCAACACAGTAAAGTGAATTAGATAGATTGAATAATTCATATTTCCAAAGTATAGAGATTTTTATAATTATTATTTAAACCATTAAGGTATTTGATTCTATCAAAATTCAAATATTTCAATTGGTTTAAAATATAAAGTTATTACAACGCAATAACTGTCAATTAGCTGTTTCAATTATGACTCATCTGTTGGCTCCCATGGTTCCCTAAATTATGATTAATTCTTTCCAAAGTCAAATCCTACGCCCATCACTGTTGTAGTCATCAAAGGTCATTCAAAGTCAAATCTCCGAATTTGTAAACAATTCTTTCCATATACCATAATTGCGTATCTCTTTTCTTCCAAATTCTGCAGACAAATCTATGATACCCATTTTTTTGGATGAGGGGCAAATTAAGGAAGTAAAACATATTTCTAAAACATGCACTTAAGTCTTATTAAGAACGTTTTAACATTTCTTTTTGAAGCCTATTTATAATAATTTTGGAACAAAAATATGTTTTATTTTTTTACATGGGCTTTAACTTTACTGTATTTTGTTGACATGTATTATTTAAGTATTGTGTTTCATGGTAAAAAGTATCGTATTTACTAACTTACTTTCGTTCTTTTTCTTTCTTTCTATTTCTTTTAATGGGAAAATAGCGAAGTAGAATTGAACATGTATTGGTGATAGCAGCATGATTTTTTGTATCATATACTAGTATATTTAGAAACAAATATTGAGTTGCCTCTACCACTCGTAATTCTGTAAAAATATTATCAATATTGAAGATTTGAAAACTTGGGTCTTCATTTTCTTTCAACAGGTGGCTCCACAATCAATGTCTTGTGTTTCCTCTACTAGTCAACACATGGCGAAGTTGGCGCACGTGTATAAAAATGTTTTTGTTCATAGTGGTACTTTAGTACTAGTATAAGTGATATCCATCAACTCGACATTGGATACATTTACTAAATATATGTGCATTAACACAAAATAAAAACATATGATCAAATATATTATACGATAATTGTCTTGCGTTTAAAAATACTATTTTATCATACATATTCTTACTCTTCTAACATCCCCCGCGGTCTGGGGTAACATGAGAGCGTGGTTCCCAAGCGGTCGAGGGTTTGATCTCGGTAATAATGGGAGGATGTTCTTATTCTGTTCTGTCCCAGCATTATTGGAAATTTCCGTATATTTTTAAACTAATTTTTGCGATTCTTACGAAATATAACGAGTTTCTTTATCAGGATCATGTATATTCCTAGTCTACGAAGTATAGACAATATTTTGATAATATTTAAAGAAATATTTGTTTATTACATGTTCTTAAGTTTTCACCTAATTTCCTAAGTATCATTATCGATATTTAAGTGTTATTGTTACATATTTAAGTGTTCTTTCTACTTCCACAAGATGTATAACGAGAAAAAAATTGAATTATGATAGTCCCAAAATAAAAATAGAGCGTGCTGTAGACAAATTTTGTAATTGCTAAGTCATCAAACTTTTATGTGAATGAAAAGTGTAGTCCATAATTTCTGCGTAGGATCTAAAATTGCAGTCCGACAACAGTGGTGTCTTCAAGCGGTGAGTGAGCTCTTTACGTTCATCAATCTACTTGATCATACTACGGATTATCAAATCTATACAACCTCCCCAAATAGCTTTTGAACTCGTATTGCGTTTCGGGGATACCCACGACCTCCTTAGATACTCCATAGGTGGCGCTTTTGTTATACTCGCCGGCGGATGGAGACGCAACTAACGCTAGTTGCAAGGCCAGCATACGGACTTTCTTTGGTCTGTCACGAATGTATAATATTAGACTGTGACGATACTTCGTAGCACAGGTTTTCGCAAAGTATTTCTTGAATAGGACGTGTTTGTTTGATGGCCTCCATATTTGGTATATCCTAATATGATTATAAGGAGTATCTTGGGATGTTTTTTGAACGGAATGTCAAAATAAAAAAGGTTAAAATAAATTTTGTATTTTGTGAAGGGAGTGTGTGTAATGGTATGAGTTAAAACCTAGGTGAATCTGTAGGTTTAAAACTATTCGTGTTCTGAACTTATAAGTGTCGGGTCTTTAGAAATTAAGGTTAGTAAACAAAAATAGACTAATTTTTTCGTCAAGTTGATAATGTGTTTATGTGTTTATAACTGGTTTGTGTGTCTATGTAATGGTTATTTATATTTTAGAGTGGCTGTGTTTGCCAAGGAATGTTAATGTGTGAATAATGCTAGTTGAATTAATATGGGTTTTGGAAGGACATACGAGGTATGTAAATTAAGTAATGTGACTGATTTTCTTGTGTTCGATCTGGCAACACTGGGGACGCGACACGTAGAGAGTAGCCTGGTAAATATCTGATACGCGTCCAGTACAAGTTTGAACACGCTAGAGTTGTTGCGCTGTCCGTAGTGATTTTTTTTGTGAGAAAGATTTATTTTGTACGTTCTAAATATGAGTGTCATCAATTTCGAACAGCGTTGTGCTATCGGGTTCTGCTTCAGACTTGGACACAGTGCAACGGAAACATTTGAAAAACTGCGTAAGGCCTATGGAGACAGTGTTTTGTCGAGAGCCCAGGTTTTTAGGTGGTTTAAGGCATTTTCAGAAGGACGAGAATCAATTGAAGACGAGTCTCGCAGAGGAAGGTCTTCATCTTCAAGGACCAATGAAAATGTTGGCAGAATCCGCGATCTCGTGCGTTCAGATCGTCGTTTGACAGTCCGAAAGATCGGTGAAGAGTTGAATTTGACTCACACAACCGTTCATCAAATTTTGACCAATGAATTGGGGATAAGAAAAACCTGGCAAAAATGGTTCCGAAAAATCTTTCACAAGACATCAGAAAGAAAAGGTGCCTTGACTTTTTGGAAGCAACTGAAAACGATCCCCATTTTCTGGAGAGTGTTATTACAGGTGACGTGTTGGGTGTTTGAGTATGACCTGGAAACCAAGCGCCAGAGCATGGAGTGGCACACTTCAACCTCTCCAAGACCAAGAAGAGGAAGAATGAGAAAATCTAAAATTCCAATGCATGCTGATTTCCGTTTTTGATAGACAAGGAATCATTCACAAAGAGTTTGTGCCTCAAGGCCAAATGGTTAATAATAAATTTTACCGAGAATTTCTCGATAGACTTCGAAAAAGGGTCATGCGTGTGAGACCAACCATCAAAAGCATGTGGGTGTCGCATCACGACGATGCTCCTTGTCACACCGCGATTTCTATCAATGAGTTTTTGGCCAGTAAAAACATTCCTGTGGCTCCTCAGCCTCCTTATTCATCTGACTTGAGTCCATGTGATTTTTTTGTTTCACAGATTGAAAAATCACCTCAAGGGGCGTCATTTTGGGACATTGCAGAATATTCAAACAGCCATAACCGACCAACTGAAGGCTATTCCAGTATCCGAGTTCCAGCACTGTTATGAGGAATGGAAGAATCGTCTCCAACGCTGTGTGGCTTCCCAAGGTAGTTACTTTGAAGGAGACAATGTGAATTTGTAATTTTATTTCAATAAAATTAGAAAAAATCAGTCTCATTATTTAATTCACACACTTCGTATTTCTGTTCATGGGCGAATGACATGTTTTGATTATTTATTTAAGAGTAAACTTTTTAAATTAAATTGCTGTGGTGTATGTTAAGTATAGATAATTTTTGGAACTATACAACTCTTGAGTATAATCCAGTGGCTGTTTTTTATATTATTTTGTTTTTGTTAATTGAAACAGTTTAAAATGGTATGGTGAGTGGTATGCGATTTGTAAGTAGAAAAAGTGGGTTTTTTTCATGATTGTAAGAAAAATATAAATTTTAAATCACTCCAAGACCTATCTTTTAAAGGTGTGGGAATAAGAAAGGAAACAACCTGGCTGTGTCACGAATGCTGAAGCAGCCACACGAACTGTAGCATCAAATGTTAGAGAGTTAATGGATTGTCAGTCGTTGAATGACACTAATTTGGAGAATGTAAACATAAACACATCCTTTGTAAGAACATAAAAAATATTAAGCGATCTATAACATACCTATTTGACCAATATGATGCGATAATAAGCAATATATGGGAATTTCAACTTTTTGGGAAATTTTGAAAGAAGAAAAATATAGCAAAGAAGTAAGGGAGTCATTTATGAGGATAAATGACCTGGAGAAAAACTACTTCTGTATGAATCTTCAAAAATAGGTTATAAATATGAGATGAATATAGAAGATATGTGTACAATTATTGATCATATTGAAGATATGTGTAAAATTAATAAATTTTAATGACCTAAAAGTTAATAAAAATCAAAAATTATAAAACATTTATTAAGTTAAACAACTACATAATTCTTGAATTTTGAAATTTTTACATTAGTTATATCTGATTACGTAACTTATTTATGTCTAATTTTTTCAAAACTGCATATGTTGTATATTACGCGTCAAGATTTCGGTTACTTGTTAAAGAGCAGAAAATATATTGTTAAATTATATAATTATCTATTTGTCTATTATAATACAGAACGTAAATTTTGTCATCAGTTCTTCCTGATTTCAGAACTTTTAAATTTCGTGCTATTTTTGACATAAGCAAATACATAGACACGGCAACGAAATTAGCGCGTGGTATACCTTGAACAAGATTCAAGTTTTGACAATTTTATAATATTGGCTTTAGAATTCAAGAAAAATCATATAACGAACATATACCAATTTCAGTAATACGAACGTTTTTCTTTTCCTGTAAATAATTCACTACAATTGCATTTGTGCACCTCAGGTGGTGCACTTGCTTATTGTATTTTTCTTTTGAACATAATTTCATTTAACTTTCTTAAAATAATATATGAGAAATATCTCACTTTCTGAGTTAATTACATAATAACTTCATTTCGATAGTTGTCACGCTCTGTTAAACGATCTCTTTCTGATGCCTTATCGATCCGAGGGTATAGAATCTGCAATAATCCTTCAGATCTCCATCACTACTTTAACAATCTACATGATATCGTCACTAAACGACAATATTCCTCCGATTTACTGAAAAAAGACCAAGAATTTTACTTGCTATCTCAAATTATGTATCTAAAACTATCTCATAATCTTCTCAGTCCCCTGCATTATGTACATTTTATCCTGGAATTAACCAAATTAAACAACTTCTCAATGATATATTTTAAATCATAGCCTCCAATCCCATCATAAAATCCCTCTACTTGTCTACAAACGAAACCTTCATAAATTATGAAATAACAAAGAATTCAAGCACTCCCCTCTTACCTTCTCATCCGGCACATAACCTAGATGCAAAGCAATCTATATCATTGATCCTTCTACGTGCTTTACTAACCTTGTCACCCAATTCACACAGAAAATTCGACAATCCAGTGAATGTACCTCTATAAATTGCATTAATCTTCTACGTTGTAAATGTTTTTGTGTAGGAGAAACAACTACTCTCAATATCAGAATGGATAATCGCAGGAATCTATTTCTCCTCTGCCTGTCGCCACCCACACTAAATTTCAAAATAAGAACTTCACGAATGTTTTAAAGTTACGATTTTGGAAACTTTCCCCAAACATTCCCAATCCATAGATGTAAAAGGAGAATTATTTTCCATCTGGTCCTATGGAGTCTCTACCCATTCCGGTTTAAATGGACAACAGTAAATTCTTTAAAACTCAATTTCAAATTTCCCTTCTACCTTTTTCCTCTTTCATCTAAATCCATCAACGCAATCCGAAGAGAGAAGACTCTTCGTGGCTGAGGAAGATTGACCGCTGAAACAAGTCCGTAAAATTTGTGAGTGATTTTTATGTCTTTCTTTTTTTCAAATCAGCTTTAAAACTTTTTTAATTTATCTAGATTTTATATAGAAAAGCAAAATACAACTGACTAACTGACTAATCACGAATTCTCAAAAACTGCAAAGCCTATAAACATATAATTAGGCATATATGTTCTTTTAGGGTGTAGACATGCACTAAGAAAGGATTTTACGAAAATCCGCCCTTAATGGAGTGAAATGGGAGTTGGAATATTTTATGTTTGTATCCCACCAATAAAGTGCCTTTAGCAATTTCTACCGCACTTGATACACATATAACTGACTGTATGACAACAAGCACTATGGGGTAAGACATCCCATGAACCCCTAACGAGGGGGATAGAAGGGAATGACGTAAAAATAGTGGAAAAATTGCAGATAATATACCCCTAGCATCCCTTTGGTGGGGATGTGAATGAAGGACATGTAAACATTGTAAAAAACGACCAATATTGAAGATGAATAAATCATTTTTGAGACCGCTGAAGTGAAGTGATAACTTCATTGACAGATAAGTACACGATCACCTCCTATAAAGAATAAACACCCTTTGTGTTGGGGGTGAGAAAGAGTGAAATGTACAAATAATCGAAAGTTACCGATATTACTGTTGATATCGTAGCTCTCGGGTCGTTGTCTCACTTATCTCCACTATGGAGATGTCTCTCAAGTCTTCCGGGGTTAGGTCTGGATTGATATGGTGTACAACTGTAGAAAGCGAATGGGTGGTGTAGTGGTTATTACCTCTGTGATCAATGTTGGAATCACGGGTTCGATTCCCGACTTTTCGCCATTTTCATCTGACCGAAAGTTACCACATGTTCTCAGTTCTTTGATGGAGACCGTTCTAATTAGTCCAGTTTGAATGACTACGATTTTTTCATTCCACTCTCTCGTCTTTATTTTTAATACATTTTGCTTACATTTAATTATATATAGTTCTTATTATGAGATTGTTCTGATATTTTTATTCTGTAAAACAATGAGGATAAGGGAAGTTCTCCGAAATAAGTTTGTTTAAGTTCATAGAGATACTTGGACTAATTGAGGAATTTTGTTCCTTTTTGAGTGGTGTTATACATAATCATAGACAACTTTTTGTCGCTTCTCTTAATATTTCAAAATAATTAGATACTCTTAATATAACACTGGTGACGAATTTCCTTTTAATAAAAAATGATCTTAGGGCTTAATGTCCAACAAATTTAAAGAAACTTCCCGTTGAAGTATTCATTGGTACCTACCAATTTAAATTAATTATAATGTTTTTCTTTGTACAGTGGATTCAAATCATGTAATTAATGAAATACCATAAGCAGTTTGATTTTACAATTTTTCGACAAGAAAACATTCCAAATACGCAGACATATGCTACGACTTACTCGGATCGCTATGCTACTTACGGTAGGACAACTAATTCCCAGTCATCGCCATCGTTTGCAGTTTTACCCCCAGGGGGCTTACATCTAGTAAGTACGTGTTTGGCGAACACGGGGCCCCAAGCTGAGTCTGTCATTGCTTCCACTTACTTGTGCAGGCCTCCTTGCTTTCTCTTTCCTGACTTTCTATGGTCACCTCTTGTTGTTTTCGATCCCGACGCTATTAGAGCTAGGGTATCTTTCATTTTCTACTTCTTCCCTTTCTTCTTCATCTCCTCTTTCTTCTTTCCCCCGCAGGAATCTCAGTTTCGAGTGAGTATGGGCTTGGAAAACCCACAGTTCCGAGCTGGGGACTGGTATTGCGCCACCAGTCCTCGGACACCGTAAGCTTTGGACATGCTTCAGCGACCTCCATTGGCGCTATGGTGGAAAGTTGCATGTTCTGAAGGGCGGAGATCTTGCCTTCATTGGCCGGGTCGCGAGGAAGGATTAAACCTCTATAAAAAAACCCTCAACCTCAAGGTGTGTTACGCGCCGATGAGGTGAATGGGTGTTGAGGTCAAACACTCTCTAGCGTACAACCTCTGGGGCAACTGCCGCACCTCAGTTGAGCAAGGCTTAGTGGCGTGATGCGGGGGCTCCACGTCACCGGACATTTATTTCCCCCGAACTCGTGGGACACAATGAAAGATTCCTGTTTTCCACTGCCTTGCGAAGTGGGCGAGTCGCAAGGTAAGTACTCCGCCTCAGGGTTATTGAAGCGGCCGAGGGTTGACAGCCCTCCCATTTCAGAACTCAACAAGTCAAAGTTACAGAGCATTCCTTATGAGAATGTTTTTTACTGATGTCACGTATCTACGGAACCTTCGAAAAGGTATCACCTTTTTATATATTTAAAAGCCTAGAAGGTCTCGCCGGAACGTTAAAAAATATAAAAAGATCAAGAAATGGAACAATGTTGCTTGAAACAAAGACAAGCAAACAAGCATTGATTTTCCTTGATTGTATTATGCTTGGCGAGTTCCCTGTGAAGTGCGAACTCCATGCTGCGCTTAATCGCAGCAAGGGGGTCGTAAGTTGCAGGGATATTATGGAAATGGCAACAGACCATCTTGTTGCAGAATAGAAGACTGACAATGTAGTTGTGGACAGTCAGGTCATGAGGAAGGTAAATGGTGTTCTGGAGAAGACCAGATCCTTCATCGTGACTTTTGACTATCCCCAGCTACCAAAAGATATAAAAAAGGATGGCAGAACCTGCCGGTCCGTCCCTTTATTCCGAATCCTCTGCGCTGTTTCAAGTGTCAGAGGTTTGGACACGCGACAACATCGTGTAAGGGACGTGATACTTGTGGAAAGTACGGAAAGGAGGCACACGAACCCGGCGTCTCATGGCCGGGGCCTGCAAATTGCATTAATTGCACAGGCAGTCACCCGGTATGGCGCAGGGATTGTGTCGCCTTTCTCGAAGAAAAACAAGTGCAGGAAATAAAAACTACGGATACGATCCCGTACGGTGGAGCGCGGAAGAAATACAGGGCACTACACCCTGTATTTTCTACCAGTTACTCCACCGCAGCCAAGACTCCTGTAATAAAAAAGACTATATCTGTTCAAACCGATTTCACTGACGTGTCTACGACAACGTCGTGCACATGTCAGTGCAAATGCGGCAAGAAAAATGACTCAGCCCTTCCCGAGAAAGTTAAATCAACACCAACAGCGCTACAAAAACCATCTACTACAAAAACATCAAGTATACAAAACCTCCAACAAAACCATCTACTACAAAAACACCGACGAAGATAAAGCAGGTTTCTAGAACTAAGGCCCTGAAACCTGTACAACTACCAAGCAAAAAATCGCACAGGCGTAAAAAGAACGTCCCTGTGCTTTCTTTTTCGGAATCAGAACGTGTATTGTCCGATGGTGACGCGGAAATACATGTTCACGAATCTGACCCCGGAGGCTCCAAACACTAATGGCTTCCATACTTCAGTGGAACCTTAATGGCTATAGAACACAACGTGAAGAGTTACAACTCTCAGCCCGTCGTAATCCGATATGTATCTGCCTACAAGAGACACACCTTACACCAGAACTCTCACCTTCTCTGCGAGGATACAGCAGCTTCAGATATGACGACACTACGGGAGATCGAGTAGGAGGTAGAGTTGCCGTGTTTGTTAGAAACACAATCCTCTGCTCACCAGTTCTCCTACAAAATCACATCCAGGCTATAGCAGTTAAAATTCATAGTGAACCATCTATGACCGTGTGTTCTATATATCTTCCTCCGACACGAGATTTTTCGGAGAACTCCCACAGATATTTAATTCATCAGCTTCCTCGACCATTCCTTCTCCTTGGAGATTTCAACGCCCACAGTGTACTGTAAGGCTCGTCGAGCGATTGCCCCAGGGGCCGTCTGCTGAATTGTCTCTTTGAGGGAAAAGATTTATGCTTAATGAATACCGAGGAGATGACCCACTTCGCATTTGGCACGGGGTCATGGACTGCTATAGACCTATCGGTCTGCTCCCCTGAAGTAGCATATATTTTTTAATGGAACGTAGGAGATGATCTGCATGGTAGCGACCACCATCCTATCTGGTAGTCGTTGCAGGAACGTGCGACTATTCCCCAAAGCAAGCCACAGAAATGGATTCTCAGTAAGGCCAATTGGACTCAGTACCGTTCCCTCTCTGTCTTCAGAGAAACGGGTAGTGTCCAAGAGAGGGTCGACCATGTGACCCATGTGATTCATCACGCCGCTGAAGAATCCATTCCGA
>NNCF01129298.1:174937-225851 GCA_002313205.1 Laupala kohalensis
CGTCACCTACTAACTGATTGCAGAAGATACTCAAGTATACTGAGACAAATTGGTCTGGCTGCAGATTTACCAACAATTCTCGGAAATGAAACGGTTAATGTTAACAAACTATTGAATTTTATGAGTAGATCGGGGCTCCTCCCACAAGTTCTCGGGAGGGTTTAAAAATTTTCATTCCCTTTTCATATTTACTGTCTTTTTTGTTTTCATCGTTTGTTTCTGTAATTCGAAAATATAATATTTAAAAAATGTTTTCCCTTTTTTGTGATATAATGTATTTTTATTCTTTTTCTTTTTTTTTCTTTCATCTTTCTATTTAGATATTTGTTGATTTTAGGAGGGTTTTTTAGTGGGTATGGTCGAGATATTCGGCGAGTCCCACACACGGGGAAGAGTCACTACGGCTCTTCTCTATGGTGCGAAACTGCATTTTTCCCTACTTGCATGGTCTCTAATGACCTTTGATGTTGACGAGCCCTAAAGCCCCACAAAAAAAAAAGAAAAAAAGTTCAGAATGATCGGTTCGAACCCAAAGGCAATACTTTCATAATTTTATCCTCCGTGTTGTGTACTTACGTTTCGTCACCCGCTCGTGCTAAATTAACATCAACAATTGAACCATGTTGCAGTTGGGATCGTGTCGCTGAATAAGATAAGGAGGAGCAACTTTGCTGACAGTTACATTTACCAATTTTCTTCTTCAAATCTTCTCTGAACTTATGTCTTCCCGGTTGTACAGTAACGTCGGACTCCAAAATCTGAAAAATGTCTAAGAGCAAGATCAGTCATCATAGAAACAATAAAACGTAAAGCGTAGCTCGGTTACTCATGGGTTATATTTGAAGAAAATCTACATCATGATAATATATTTCTGATTGTACTAATATAAGCAAATCTAGATCATATAAATAATTCATGACTAATTTAATTTCATTTTAATGAAATATTTAGTAATTCAATGAAATAGCAATCATCTAATATAGAATCTACAAGTGGAAAGAATACTATAATAATTCATTTTGCCCCTATTCTAGATGTTAGAGAGTTTTTGCATAACGCAAACTCTTTCTAACTAACATTAACTTTACGTTGATAACTCTAACCGCGTAAGTGATGTAATCAATGCATTTTGCATAGCGTACCTTCGACTTAAATCCCACTAAACTTTGTACGTTTATGTAAGCGTCTATGGCACACTAAAGAAATACATCTATGTAAGCGTACACAAGTAAATTGTATCAAGAGAACACCTCACGTACACACAACCACCAAATCTCTCTCATATTCTCTGGGATGCCAATATAACCTCAAATCCAGATGAGAATTCGCTCTGACCTCTCTCACTAGCGTTCCACTAACGTCGTATGCAAACAGAGGCGTTGCACCATACTACGCCAGGAGCATTGGTGTACCTCTAACGTTTGAGCATGCACAAAAGTAACTTACATAGGACTAGCGTGTACGATAGCTCGCGGGTGCGCTATGCAAAAAATCCCTATTGTGTCACCGCATGAGGCGTTGCACAATTTGGTGTTTCACAGCCAGAGCTATATCCTGTATTCCTTTAGTGTATTTGGTATGACTAGGGTTGCCATCCCCCGAGTTTCAACCTATTTGTCCTTGTTTGAAGGACGTCCGGTGAGCGACCGGGCAGGGTTTTCTAAATAGCCCGGATTATTTAAATAAGCCGTCGACAAAGACTAATCGTCACGTTCGTTCGAAATTTGCAAGAACCTCAGTCTGCGATTATTCTCTAATCGCACAGGTCTGTTATGTGTCACTTCAAAGATACAGACGAAACATAAATGCAAGTGGTGCCGTTTAGACGGAGGTTCCAGATAGAGATTCTAATGTTCAATTCCGGGAATCTATCTAGGTCTCACAATATATTCAAAATATGTCAATAATGTAAAAATGTAAATTTTACTAGTTCTTGCGAGGAAACGAGAATTTGTAACGAGTTTTTTTGTGTTTTCCAAAGTGTTAGCACTTCAATTATTCAATTAAATTAGTATTTTTGTTCTTGAATTGTATTTGTAATTTATCTTCCTTTTCCAATTCAGAGAAGTATATGATCAATTTTTTAAAGTGAGTATTTCTTTCTTTGACCTCTATATTTATAATTCAGTTAACGACAAGGAAAACTTATTTTATTAGTATGAAGGGTAAATTTTATTTTACATAGTAATGTCCGGGTTTTAGTTCCAATATCCGGGGTTTTGGTCTCCTTGTCCTTGATTAGAAATTTTGTCGATGGCAACCCTAAGTTGGTCTTAATGTACTTGCCAAACAAAAGATAGTTTTATTCTTACAAATAATTGATATTATACCACTTACCTGTTGCATTTGTCATACATGGGTCTTGATACTTTCCACAAATGGGGGTTTCCCTTAACCCTAGAAAAAATTAAATAATAACAGTTCAACAGTTGAGTTCTTACTTACATTTTGATGTTATGCAATTGTTATTGATGCGATGAATTGATGTTATGCAATATCTTACATTTTGATGATATGCAATTCTCTTTCCCGGGTTATTTATATTGTTATTTCTTGTTTAAAAATTTAATTACGAAGTTCATTATAATAAATAGGAGTGGGCATCGGTTAGGGTCGGTCTGGTTTCCAACACAACCGAAAATAAAATGCTTTCGGGTCGGGTCGGCTCGAACGGGTTGAGTCGGTTTCAATTCGGGTTGTGATAGAGATGAGAACGACGCAGCAGTGATGGCGCCGGCCGCTGTGACTCAGGCGGCGCCTCCGGCTCCCCTAATGTTCACCCTCACGACTCACAAGCTTTCTACGCCGCACCCTACTCCGCCTCCATCGGTCCCGCAAAAATGCCTACTAAAGCTACGCGCGCGCTGGTACATCAATGAACGGACGGACGTAACAAGATTTTGCGAGTGCGTAAGACTGCGCGCACTGGTTCGGGAACTCCGGAACTCTGTTAGGTGAAAGGACCGTTCATTCTCCAAGGCATAGAGGATTAGGATCCGCGTGTTACCTGCTCCCCATTCTATTCTGATCACTGAACACACAGGGGACTAACATCTAGTAAGTACGTGTTTGGCAAACACGGGGCCCCGAGCTGAGTCTGGCATTGCTTCCACTTGCTTGTGCCATGCTCCTTCCTTTCTCTTTTCTGACCTTCCTTGGTCACCTCTTGTTCTTTTCGATCCCGACGCTACTAGGTTGCGAGGGCTAGGGTATCGTTCATTTTCCTCCTTCCTCTTCTTCTTTTTTTTTTTTAATGTTATTTAGTAAAGTTGTGAGATATAATGGGATTTGAGTTTTGAGTTGTAATTCAGGAGGGTTTTTAGTGGGTATGGCTGAGTCATTCGGCGAGTCCCACACGCGGGGAGAGTCATGTTGGCTCTCCCTAGTGCGTAACTGCATTTTCCCTTCCTGTACAAGTTTTAAGGGCTCTAATGACCTTTGATGTTGACGAGCCCTAAAGCCCCACAAAAAAAAAAAAAAAACTGAACACAATACAACACAACCGAAGTGGCGAATGCCTGGTCCTTGCGAGTGCTCGCAGTCATAAACTGATCATGAGTCTCGCAGAAAGTTTCACAGCCCTCCCGACTCTCCAAAAGATCTTTTTGTGGGGACTTTTAGCAAACGGCGGCAAGTGCATGCCGTCTCAGTCGGTTCATATTAATGCAAAGCAATGGAAAGAACTTTTTGGAAATCCGGGACGGCGGTGTCGATCAATGGGACAATGAGCGCGTAACTTGAAGGTATTATGTGCGTCAGAGCGACTAGTACTTAAGTACCCCCCAAAATGTTTTAAATGATAGTTTTAACCATTCTCTATCCAGTGGCGATGAATTTTCATGCCCTAATGGCGCTACATTTTGAATTATTTGACTTTAAATTACTATGGGCTTATATGGAGAACTTTCGCGTATTCATGTTCTTTTTATATTCTGGCAAAAGTAACGACTTAACGTAGCGAAAAAACCTACTAAAATATAGCAAATGAAAATAGAAACGCAATGATGTTAAGATTTCACATCTTATGGAGCATTTTCAAGAATAATTCACCAAAATCTGTGGAAAATGCTGTTCTAACGGAAATGGCATCCGCATCACGTGACTGAAGACAATGCGACCCTTGCCAGAGAAGGAGTCAAACGACAGTCTAAATTAATTATAAAGTTTTAAAATCACAAAATCATTAGAATGAATTATTAATTAATAAGAACTACTTTGGTGAATATTTCTAAGTTTCGTGAGTATTTGGAAACTTGACTTCAGCCAACGCGCACATAATATCTTAAACCCTGGTTGAGTTACTCTCGAAGAGATTATCTGCCGGCCCCTCCGTGACTCAGGTGGTTGCGTTCTAGCTCATACCAATACATTCATATTGTCTCACAGTGATTATGGTATTATTTTCTCATCGTAAATTCCCACAATATGTTTAGACAGGAAACCTAACCCTGTTCCGGGGCGTCACGACAGAGTTCAAAATTGATTTCTGAAAAGAAAAAGAAAAGGTAATTGTAAGTTTTAAAATCATAAGTTAATTATAGGAGAACAATTCAGTCATTACCGAAAATTAAATTACTTTTTTTCTGAATATGAATAATATTTATATTAGTTTTATAAAATATGAAAAAATCATTAAATCAAAATGAAGTAATATAAGTATGAAGTACGTAACTCATTTCATGAAAAATAAATTAAATTGGTGGAAATAGTTAGTTTGACCGTGTTTAAAATTGTGTAAATTGATTGTAAAATTAAAATAAATTTTACAAGAAAATGATACATTATTTCACTAAAAATATGCAATTAGCGAGCATGTACTTGATTTAACAAAACCGTAGTAAACAAATAAATTAACTTAAAAATACAGTAAACATTTAGGTAGGTTGACTTGGACCACGTACATCGTCACCAATCAAGTGTGCACGATACTCTACAAAAGTAATAAGAAACAGTACTAAATTAATAAAGGAGAATGTAAGCAAATGCTGACTCAGAAGGAACAGCTAATATACGATCTCAAGCAACCACAGATTAAACTGTATATTGCGTTTTGCAAGATTGCAAGATCTCAAAATTAAGGTCACAAGCAAGGTATTTGTCTTCTTGATAACGATCAATGCGAGACACTGATGAATCACTCTCNATATATATATATATATATATATATATATATATATATATATATATATATATATATATATGTGTGTGTGTGTGTGTGTAAAAATATGTTTTACTAACTTATGACTAATCGTTAAAATAAAATAACCGTAATCTGCAATAATACGACCAATATTACTGCTCGTTCCTCGGGAAACATGAGATGAGGTAGTAATACCATTAATATGTTACATTTTTGGGAATAACTTTATTAATATCTGATTATCAATAACTGAAATTATAGTTTTCCATAATAAATTTCTTAGTTTTACGCAAAATTTTCAATTATTTACCTCCGCAAATTGACACTAAAAGTTTTTATTTTTGTCAAAAGTTTTTTAAGTGGAAATAAACGGTTTTTCTTATGCGTTGCTGAATCATAATTATATTTTATTTACCCAGTCTACCTTACATACTACATGTCCTACTGTATTTTTGTTATAATAAGGTATAGAGGGGTTGAGTTAGCATAGAATCCTTGACTATTTTGGCTAAATAAATTACGAGTTATACAGTTAACGGTTAACATTAACATGAGGTGGCAAAACTATATGCAGATTTCCTTCTCAATTGCGCAGAGTTAGTATGGAAAGTATTGCAATCGGTTGAAAAAAAAATTTGAGATCTCTTCGGATCTTTATGAATTGACCCTAGGAGAGTATTTTCAAATTTTGGCGATGATGTCAAATGTGTATGTGTTTATCTGTGTATGTTAAGAATTTTGTTCCCCCGATAACTCACAAATTGATACACCGAAATCAAACGGGATTTGTCTTTGAATGCATTAGGAATTAGAAGCCATTCAACTACTCAGATTGTGTAAGGACAGTATTGTAATCAGCCGAAAAAAATTGTGATACCTTTGGATCTTTACGACTTGGCTACAGGAGAGCCTATTTTAAAATTTTGGAGGCGTTACTTTTAAATCTACATTTAAGGAAAAGAGTTTAATGTGGAAGATATCTCATGCAATCTACTTGAATGTGCAAAATTGATGTTTATTAGTGTACTATGTAACGTGATAATAAATATTTTGAAACCGACTGGTCTTTTAAATATGACATCTTGTTAAATAATTATTACATATTATGGTTTCTCTTTTGAATTGTTATTCTTTTTACTTATCTTTTTTAGTAATGTAGGGCGTTTAGTGCCATGAGTTTTTGTTATGAATTAAAATTGGTAAGTTGAGTGGGGAACATTCCAGACTTTTTATGTACATGATATTTTCAAGACAACTGAGATTTTAATTTTTTGATTGGTTTATTATTTTCGTTGTACAATACGAAGACTGGAAGAGGGAAGATGAAATTAGTTTTTGTGTACAGAATACATTGCTTCAGATAAATTCTGGAAATAATTAGATTCGAGGTTAGATTTTGAACCGACTTCACAACCCGAAACCAATCCGACCCGATGAAAACAGAAATTTTTTCGATTGGGTGCATTAATTTGACCACTCCTAATGACAAACATGAAAAATGCCTCCAGGTAAAAAAGCTAGTATTACAAATTTATTGTCCTTTTAAAATAGGACTTTGAGAAATTCTGAGTAATCCAGTATCACACCTTGGGAACTTCAAGTCTGGGTATATTCAGCGCCACCCTTTTAACGAAACGAATTAAAATCTACGATTTGGTTACTGTAATTACATCCATTATATTATATACATTTTAAATAACTTCTTGACCGTTTTCCGATATTTTCAATTAAATACATTTGTATTTGGAAATTTCTCACAACGTATCGACACGTATTTGTGTCATCATGGGGTTATTACAATTCTTTATACATAATTATCCGCATGACCTAAATTTTAAAACTTTTACACAGTTTGTCATGCATTTCCATTCGTATACATCTTGATGACAAGAAGAAGAGTCGAAACGTGAAAATTTTGTAAATACAAATATTAAATTTAAAATACACGTCTGCTAATGGTTTGAGAAATAATTGATAATATAACTAGAATTTTACGATAATTTTTTATTTACATGAATAATATCCAGATAAGTAAACAAAATAATTATGGGTGCCACGAACTACATCAACTATGCGTAACATTTAATATTGAAAAACTTGCAGTTCTTGAAAAATGCTTTCGAGACTTACCACTTTTTCTTCCGTCGAGAACTAGAGATTAACCAAATGAGGAAGACTTATTAAGTTGCAGCCAGGTTTTGATGAATTCATTTCTGTAGCACTTCGATGATGACACGAAATTTAAAGATTCCCACAAAACGAGACCTTTTATTTTCGTGGGAAACAATGAGACAGTCTTAGGTGAATTCAACCACAATTAAATAATAACAATTTTAAGTTACATACTCTTATAGAAAAGTTTTTGAGTGGTTTAATATTTTGAAATAACTTAGATAGTATCAATAAAATTACTACTCACAAACAATTTGAGTGAAGGAAACATTTATCTCTTTTAACCAGCTTAAACAGAATTTATAATTCGATCTACAAAGAAATGACCATCATTAATATATCAATAATTTCAACCAAAGTTGGTAAATAGTTTTACTTACGAACAGTTTACAATGACAAACCGTTAATTACAATGTTGAAGCTGCTTTGATTCGGGTGCTAGTAACTCTCACTGTATTCTAACGTAAAAATTCTAAATGCTGGCACTGCACATGGCGTTGCGGTATTTGTGTAGCGTATTCGCTGTATTTGGCTAAATATTTGACGAACTCACAAATATCACAAACATGCCTTCCTCACGTGGTCCGAACACACAAAGAACACAATGCCGTATACGTTTACTTATACCAATGATGAACTGGATGAATTTGATATAATTCAAGATATATTTATACTGTTTCGTTTTCCCAGTCCTTATAAATGTTCCCCCTCAGGGGGCTTACATCTAGTAAGTACGTGTTTGGCGAACACGGGGCCCCGAGCTGAGTCTGGCATTGCTTCCACTTACTTGTGCAGGCCTCCTTGCTTTCTCTTTCCTGACTTTCTATGGTAACCTCTTGTTGTTTTCGATCCCGACGCTATTAGAGCTAGGGTATCTTTCTTTTTCCTCTTTCTTCTCTTTCTTCTTCTCCTCTTCGTCCTTCTCTTCTTCTTTCCCCCGCAGGGAGCTCAGTTTCCAGTGAGTATGGGCATGGCGAACCCACTGCCTCGAGTTGGGGACTGGTACTGCGCCACCAGTCGTCGGATACCGTAAGCTTTGGGCATGCTTCAGAGACCACCATTGGCGCGATGATGGAATGTTGCGTGTTTCAAAGGACGGAGATCTTGCCTTCATTGGTCAGGTCGCGAGGAAGGATTAAACCTCTATGAAAAAAACCTCAACCTCAGGGTGTGTTACACGCCGATGAGGTGAATGGGTGTTAAGGACAAACACTCACTAGCGGAAAACCACTGGGGCAACTGCCGCACCTCAGTTGAGCAAGGCTTAGTGGCGTGATGCGGGGGCACCACGTCACCGGACATTTATTTCCTCCGAACTAGTGGGAGAAAATGAAAGATTCTTGTTTTCCCCTGCCTTGCGGAGTGGGCGAGACGCAGAGTAAGTACCACACCTCAGGATCTTCGAAGTGGCCGAGGGTTGACAGCCCTCCAACTTCAAAAATCTCAAAGCCAAAGTTACAGAGCAATCCTTATGAGAATGTTTTTCTAATTATGTCACGTATCAACGGAACCTTCGAAAATATATCACCTTTTTATATATTTAAAAGCCTAGAAGGTCTCGCCGGCACGTTAAAAAATATAAAGAGATTAAAAAATGGAACAAGGCTGCTTGAGACAAGAACAAGCAAGCTTTGAAACTATGCTTGGGGAGTTGTAGTATGCTTGGCGAGTTCCCTGTGAAGTGCGAACTCCATGCTGCGCTTAATCGCAGCAAGGGGGTCGTAAGTTGCAGGGATATTATGGAAATGGCAACAGACCATCTTGTTGCAGAATAGAAGACTGACCATGTAGTTGTGGACAGTCAGGTCATGAGGAAGGTAAAAGGTGTTCTGGAGAAGACCAGTTCCTTCATCGTGACTTTTGACTGTCCTAAACTACCGAAGGGTCTAAAGGCTGGATGGCTGAACCTGCCGGTCCGTTCCTTTATTCCGAATCCTCTGCGCTGTTTCAAGTGTCAGAGGTTTGGACACAGGACAACATCGTGTAAGGGACGTGATACTTGTGGAAAGTGCGAAAAAAAGGCACACGAACCCGGCGTCTCATGCCCAGGGCCTGCAAAGTGCATTAATTGCACAGGCAGTCACCCGGTATGGAGCAAGGAGTGTGTCGCCTTTCTCGTAGAAAAACAAGTGCAGGAAATTAAAACTACGGAGAAGATCCCGTACGGTGGAGCGCGGAAGAAATACAGGACATTACACCCAGTATTTTCTACTAGTTACTCCACCGCAGCCAAGACACCAAAACATAAAAACCGTATCTGTTCAGACCGATTTCACTAACGTGTCTACGACAACGTCGTGCACATGTCAGTGCAAATACGGCAAGAAAAATGACTCAGCCCTTCCCGAAAAAATTAAAACAACACCAACAGCTCGTTCATCGACTTCAAAAATAACAAGTAGTACTAAACCTGCAACAAAGACACAAACAAAGACAAATCCAAGGTCTAGGGATAAACGTCTTGACCCTGTACACATATTTAAATCAAGTACAACACCAAGCAAAAAATCGCACAGACGTAAAAAAAACGTCTCTGTGCTTTCTTCCTCGGAGTCAGAATGTGTATTGTCCGACGGTGACGCGGAAATACACATTCACGAACCTGACCCCGGAGGTTCCAAACAGTAATGGCTTCCATACTTCAGTGGAACCTTAATGGCTACAGAACTCAACGTGAAGAGTTACAACTCTTGGCGCGCCGTAATCCGATCTGTATTTGCCTGCAAGAGACACACCTTTCACCACAACACTCACCCTCTCTGCGAGGATACAGCAGCTTCAGATATGACGACACCACGGGAGATCGAGCAAGAGGTGGAGTTGCCGTGTTTATTAGAAACACTATCCTCTGCTCAACTGTTCTCCTACAAACTCAAATTCAGGCTATAGCAGTCAAAATTCAGAACGTACCAGCAATGATCGTGTGTTCAATCTATCTTCCTCCGACACGAGATTTCTCTGAGACTTCCCTCAAGAATTTAATTCAGCAGCTCCCTCGACCATTCCTTCTCCTTGGAGATTTCAACGCCCACAGTGTAGTGTGGGGCTCGTCGAGCGATTGCCCCAGGGGCCGACTGCTGAATTGTCTCTTTGAGCGGGAATATTTATGTCTATTGAACACCGGGGAGATGACCCACTTTGCGTTTGCCACCAAGTCTTGGACTGCTATAGATCTGTCAATTTGCTCTCTTGAAGTTGCTGATATCTTTCAATGGAGGGTAGAAGATGATCTGCATGGTAGCGACCATCATCCTATCCTGTTGTCGTTGCAGCAACGTGCGACTATTCCCATTTGCAAGCCACGGAAACGGTTTCTCAAAAAGGCTAATTGGAAACTGTACCGTTCTCTGTCTTTCTTCAGAGAATCGGGTAGTGTCCAAGAGAGGGTCGACCATCTGACCCCGGAGATACATCACGCCACTGAAGAATCTATTCCGATAACATCTATATTTCCGCAAAGACCTCATGTCCCCTGGTGGAACGACGCATGTCGCTCCGCCATTCGGGCAAGGCGAAGAGCATTACGGAAATTTAAGGCTAGTCCATCTCCGGAAAACCTCGCCGCATATCGGATTACAAAAGCAAAAGCGCGCAGAACTATCAAATAATCCAGATCCACCTCCTGGAAAGAGTTTCTAAGCACAATTAGGAGAACAACATCATCCACTAAAGTATGGGAGTCTATCCGAAAGATATCTGGAAGGTATTCTCGAGTCCCAATATTTGGACTCAATTATCAGGGTCGGATTCTCACCAACAACAGAGATATGGCAACAATAATGGATGAGTACTTTGCTGCCCTAACATCTACAGGAAACTGCGATCCTGATTTCAAGAGAAAAAGGGAAACAGCAGATAGCACATCTTTTGACTTTCGTTCTACGAACTGGGAACCCTACAACTCTTCCTTCTCCATGTGGGAACTTGAGTCAGCTCTAGCAACAGTCCACGACACTGCTCCTGGCTTTGATTAAATTCGTTATGAAATGCTGAGACAACTCACTCTCGAGCCGAAAGAATACCTTCTTGATATCTTTAATCTTTCTTGGTCCGAGGGCGTATTCCCTAATTCCTGGAAGGAAGCAAGGCTTATCCCTTTATTAAAACCAGGTAAGGACAAAACGAACATTAGTAGTTATCGAAACATTGCCTTGACGAGTTGTGTTGGTAAAACTCTGGAGAGAATTATCAACCGACGTCTCGTCTGGTATCTTGAACGGCATGACTTGCTGAGTCGATCTCAGTGTGGTTTCAGGAAGTTCCATTCCACCCTGGACAACTTACTTCTCCTGGAATCAGCAATTCAAGATGCTTTCGTCCCAAGACAACATTTCATAGGAATATTCTTTGATATCGAGAAGGCTTACGATACTACTAGGCGTCATGGCATTTTACATCAACTCTATGCCTGGGGATTTAGAGGACGTCTTCGTCTGATGCTCATGTCCTTTTTGGATCAACGTTCCTTCCGCTTTAAAATTGGAAGAGACGCCTCGGATCTTCTTCAAGATAACGGTGTTCCTCAGGGTTCAGTCTTGAGTGTGACCCTATTTGCAGTGGCCATATACAGCATAACGTCTGCTGTAAATAATCCTGTTTTACACTCTCTTTTTGTCGATGACTTTGCTATCTTCTGTTCATCACAGAGTGTCACAGGTGCGGAGCGACAAATCCAACTCGTACTGAATAGATTATACCACTGTTTGAATACGACATGTTTTCGTTTCTCTGCTGAGAAAACACGCTGTGTTCTTTTCAGTAGGAGACCAAGCCTTCTGGCAGAACCTCACTTCGCCCTGGAAAACAACGTTCTCAAATTCTATTTTTTTTTTGTGAAATTCTTAGGTCTAATCTTTGTTCAGTGACTGAATTGGATTGAACATCTAAGAGCAAGAACATTAAAGTCTCTGAATTTATTGAAGTGCATCAGTAGCAGGGAATGGGGCGCTGACCGCTACTCCCTGCACCAGTTTTATCGAGCATTCGGAAGATCTCGGCTCGATTATGGCTTCGTTGTATATAGCTCTACTCGGGCAAGCTATTTAAAGAAGTTGGATAGTGTCCACCATGCAGGAATTCGACTAGTTTCGGGATCATACCGCACTAGTCCCATTCCGAGTTTGTATGCCGAGAGTGGCGAACTATCTTTTTCCCTCCGCCGGCAAATCCTCATGCTACGACACTTTTGCCACTTGCAAACTTTACCCGACATTCTGGTGCACAACGCGGTTTTTCATCCATCCTCTTCTTCCATCCGTTTCTACAACAACAGACTGAGAGCAACCAAACCTTTTGGATATCGCTCTAAACAATTGTGGAAACCTTAAATATACGCACGCCTAATGTCTTACATCAAGGTTTTAGTAAGTCTCCCCCTTGGTCTTTGCACAAGCCGAAGATTATTTTCGATCTTCTGCATCATGACAAGAAGAACACTCCAGCTCCGATGTTGAGGGTATACTTTCAGCTAATCCTCTACAAACACCGGGNTGCACGTGAGACCAGTGGCTACCATCTAGGCGAATTGTGCAGTGTTTACACTGCTGAGTACTACGCCATATTAAGAGTATTGCGAACAACAAAGTGCTCCCGCGGATCACATTTCCTGATTTGTTTTGATTCGCTGAGTGCCTTCCAAGCAATCCAGAACATATATCCAGCTGATAAGCTGATCCAGAACATCCAAGATGTACTTTTCTCACTGCAAAGTGATGGAAAGAACATAATGTTTTGCTGGGTTCCCGGACACGTTGGTATCAGAAGAAATGAGGAAGCAGACGATTCCGCAAAGACGGCATGCCTCAAGAATCGCGTGGATTTCTCCACGATTCCAAAACGAGATCTCATAAATTCCATCAAGATAATGATTCTGAATGAGTGGAGCAATGAGTGGTTAGCTGTTGAAAGGAATAAGCTCCGACTTATCAAATCCTCTGTTAAGTCATGGACCAGTTCCTGTAGGCCAGCCCGGCGCGACGAGGTCTTGCTGACCCGCCTGCGCATACGACATTGTCCTTTTACTCATAGGTATCTCTTACTACTATATGATGAACCCGTTTGTGAGGAGTGTAGCTGTTCTCTGACAGTGCATCAGCTACTAACTGATTGCAAAAGATATTCAAGTATACGGAGACAAATTGTTCTGGCTGCAGATTTACCAACAAATCTCGGAAATGAAACGGTTAATGTTAATAAACTATTGAATTTTATGAGTACATCGGGGTTCCTCCCACAAATTTTTGGGAGTGTTTAAAATTTTCATTCCCTTTTCATCTTTCCTGTCTTCTTTCCTTTCATCCTTTGTTTCTGTATTTATAAAATATAATATTAAAATATTTTCTTTTTTTGTGATATAATGTATTGGTATGCAGTTTTCTGTTCTTTTCTTTCATCTTTGTATTTCGATATTTGTTGAATTCGGGAGGGTTTTTTAGTGGGTATGGTCGAGATATTCGGCGAGTCCCACACACGGGGAAGAGTCACTACTTTCTATGGTGCGAAACTGCATTTTTCCCTACTTGCATGGGCTCTAATGACCTCAATGTTGACTAGCCCTAAAGCCCCACAAAAAAAATGTTCCAGTTCGTAATAAAGAAATTGTTGCATAACGCGCATTCTATTGAGCGAACCAGGCTAACCAAGTGTGGATGGTTCACGCAAATATATGCTCATTTGAGTCCTTTGATGTGCGAATAAAAACCGACAAGAGGACGGATTCGGGTGTTCGCGTGCTGCCACAGTAGAGTAAATACATCGAATAAAGCCAAGTAGCTTACCTACGCTTGACCGAGTTGGCAAATACACAATTACGCAACACATAGTGAAGTGCCGACATAAGATTGTATATGTTCAGCGATTCGTTTCTGAGAACTGGGTCGTGGTCAGCGATTTACGATCAATGAACTACTTTTGATTTATAAGGAAATTTACTGCAGAAGGTAGAGCGTCTCTTGAAGGCCGTGTGGGTAGTCCTGGTGAACAAATTCCCTGCCTTCCAGAAATAGTGTTTGTGTATAGAGTACATTCTACACTTGTGTAGATAACGAGGTATTGGTATCAAGAATGAAGATCGAGAGTCAATAAATTCAGCTGAATCAAAAATAGAACATTTACTTCTTATATTTTCATTTTAATAATTTTTTCTTATGTTTTTGCATTCGAATAAATATATATTAATTTTGTTATATCAATGTTCTTCTTTTATGAATACTTGAAAAATTGCAATGAGATTTGAGGGGAAAATGTAATGTTTATACTATAGAGAATTAAAATCACAGTATTTCCGTCGCACACGACATTGGTCTCCATGTGTGAGCTAGTCATAGGTAGTACATGAGGGGCGTATCTAGGGGCCAGGATAGTGTCACAATAAAGATCACTTAAAGTGTTTTCTTCAACATTTTGTACAGCTGATAAGTAGTTGATCGTTTTACTGGTATCTGAAGCTACCATTCTTCCTTAATGATACAAACTTTCGCTATGTTAAACTAAGAAATCGCGCTTTATAAGTTTAAGGTAGTTTTTCACGATTGGGTGAATTTTGGAGATTAATTCAAATCTTTGGTTATTATTGAACGTACTGTCCTGATAACGGTCACTACCTTTCTTTCGTATTCAAGGAGTAAGCTAAACATTTAATCTATAACTTATAGGGTTAGAAGTGAAATTTCCAAATTGCTGGCAAATCGCTCACAGACAAGACGTATAATTGCAAATCACATTCAAATCATCGAGATACTCATTCAAGTCGTCATTCTCTTTGAGAGAAACAGTAAATAATTATATCAATTTTAAAGAAAAGACGTTAACATAAGCTGCAGCTCAGGAATTCATACAGGCGAGATCGAATCCGGCACATCGATTCTCCACGGTAGATGTGCGCAGTCGCCGTGCTGTAGAATCGGCGAGGATCAGCTTTCGCGCGAAAAATTTATATAATTTTATTATTCTGTTAACCCAGGACCGCTGGGAAGAAAGATTCGATCGACTGACTGGCGGAAAACGCAATCTAGCTACCAAAAAGGGCACTAGCTGGGGTGACGAAGCAGTTGTGAGCTCGCAGAGTACTGGGGAGTCAGTATCTGGAAACCTTACAATATGCGTCGCCTACAAGTTTTTTCTATGCTCTCGTGAGTAACTTCTGGTCAGGAATTCATTCTTGGTGTTAGTGACTCCATTTTGCTAACATCAGTCTTCTTCAAGCAATCAAAAACTTGAACTAAACACTCCCTTCAGCGGCTTATTGCTACTTCACACGATTTTATAAGGTTTGGGATCTGAGTCGCGATGCGCACAGATGAAACGTGTTTGGTGACACAGATTTAAATACATTGGGACATGCACAACGGGTTTCATGCAACGAACGTTTCACGAAACGCGCAAAAATTGTTTCATGGAAACTCATATCATATTTCTTTGTGAGAAGTAGCTAGCTCAAATAAAGCTTCAAGTGAAGTACGGAAATTAGAATTCACTGATGGTTCAGAATAAAATTTTTGCGGTTCGCAGAGATATCTGTCATTTTTCTCAAATTTATCTCATTATAAAACAGAAAAACAATATATCATGAGACGTTGGGTTTCATGAAACGGGTTTACATAAGTGTGCACGGTCTTATGAAACGCGTTTTATCGATGTGCATTGCGCTTTAAATTACAACAGAGTGGGAAAGAACAAGTTGTGAGATTCCAACCTTTGATAAATAAATGAGCTCTGTCTCGTATGCAACTGTATACCATTAGATGTATATTTATCAAACTTGATGAAATTTTCTAAAACTTTTCGACTTATTTTAAAATGAAACTAAAAAACGCTATTTAGGTAGTTATACGTCACTTGCAATCGGAAGTTTATGTGATTTTCATGGAAGCCCTGAGCGAGTAATAGCGTTTTCTGAGGAAGGTGGGTAGGTATGGGATAGGTTTGCCAACCGACCGGGCTTCCCCGGATTTGTCCTTGTTTGAAGTGCGTCCAGGCGGGGTTTTCTTCACGAGCAACGAAGTCTAATCGTAACAATTGTTCAATATTCGCACTGGACATTGCAAAAATGACCCAATAAACCTTCGGTTCTCAATAAACTTACTTGGCATGTAAAAGGCAACGCATCCGCAAACATGGAGAGTAATGTTGGCGAGACATTCAATCTCGCAGTTTTCTCGAGTATATATTTTGAAGAAACGCAAATCACGTTCATCAGAAAAGAGACATTTACGATGCCGTGGAGTGTATGAATCACGCAAGTGGTGACTGGTGATCACTTGGTGAGGGGTCACCACAACGGTAACTAGCTGATCTAGGGGCACAAGGAATGCTTGCTTTGATGGCACGGGAAAGTTGGCAGGACTGTGCAGCATTATCTGTGAATGGAGAAAATAAATTTTAGTAGATCTACCCGGCGTCACCCGAGATTTTAAAAAAAAATTTACAAACGAAACCTACAAAATATTTTTTATTCATGGTTAAACAAACATGCAAAAAATTACATCAACATTCAAAGGAAAATTAGTACGTGAATTGATATATTTTACCGCACATATCCAGAAGTTATATAAAACCTGTCAACAGTGCCAGATTTCCTTTTAGCTCATTTTATCCGGCGTTGTCCCGGGTTCTTAAGTGATATTCTAAATTCATATGTACGTTTCCATATTTCTGTACTTTCGTGATAATAAATTTTCAATATCTGTCGCTTTCATGTCGATCGCTCGGATCAGTGGCTTAAAAAAAGAACTGGAATGAGGAAATCCATAGCTCCATAAGGGACCGCCGTTCCAATATTTAAGTCAAAGTCGTGCACAATATTACCTTAGAAGCTAACCATAGGATTACAAACGAACCCTACCATGTTACCCAATTACTTCTAAAATTCATTTGGTGTGCACCTGTGTCAATGGGAAGCCCTGACCTTCGTAAAATAATGGTTTTTACCCTAGGACCTATTTCATGACACGTTTTACAGAGCAAGTGAAGAGGAACCGTCCGCATCACCTAACGACGCATTCTTCGCATATTATTTTCCACTTTTTGTTATCAAATGCGCCGGTTTGCTCTATACTTGCAACTAAAGAGTTTTTTTCCCTCTCACCTTCTTTAACACCGCTTCAATTTCGTTTCTTGTACTTCTCCTTTAACTAAATCCAAACTGGTTTGTACTCATTTTCCGCTGTAGTGCATTATATCCAAAACGTTTCCTAGTATATGCAAGAGCATAATTGGATGGTCAGAAGTACTTAGAATGGGGTCTCCATTTCCAGGTTTTAAGAAAAATTTTAGTGCTGCAGTCTTTCAGCATCGAGGGAAATAGTCTAACCAATAACACATCCCATATATTGGGAGCAGTTCTTCCTTTATTTACTAATTTATGAGTTTCATTACGATATCGTTCATAATATGGTCGAAATCCGTGTTTTTCGTGTGTGACATTCATTATTTCGTCCTCTGTTATTTCATGATGAGTTATGTCTGTGACATCATATGTCTGATTTTTTATTAATTCTGCCTCTTGTCCCGTTAAACTCTCGTCAATATTCTTGGAAAACCTTTCGTCGATCATCTATAGTCCTGTATCTCACCATCCCTTTGTGAAACGTGCTGCTTTTTACAGTCCCTCATTGTTTTTTTTCTTCTCACTTATGGTAGTCCTCATATTTGTAGCTACACTGTTAGAAACAAATCTCTCCCAATCTTCTCCCTTTTTTCGTCTTAATACCTCTTTGCATATCTTCAAGTATGCTCTATATTTCTGGCTCCCCTGTTCACAGAATTATGTTCCTGGTGTTTCACACCGATATCTCCTCAATTTATCCCGTAGTTTTTTTGCAATTCCTGACTCTTCATTTTACCATGTTTTTTTGCCAAACCAGTTCCAATTAGCCTTCTTCTTACAGTATGATTGTACTGTGTCTACTATATTTTGTTGTAATTTGTCTATTAGGTCATCCATATTCTCTATATCATTATGAATTGGATATTCTCCAATGTGTTTTTATCCTTTATTAAACTTTTTCCAGTCAATTATTCTTTAATTCAGTTCTTCTTCCTGTTTATCTCTGGTTTCTGTTGTAACTCTATTCTGTACGTTATTGTTTTATGATTACTTCTACCTCAGTGGGAAACTGCCACATTGTGGTCGTTGTTCGAGTTTTCATTGCAATATCAAATATAGATGATCCATTTGATGTCTGAAATGTTGTTTGTGCTCATATATTTATTACACTCAGATTGTTTTCAAAAATAATTCGTTCTAATTCTCTTTCTCGTTTATTTGTTATAGCGGTCTCCCAAAGCTCAGATCTAATGTTTCAATTTTCAGCTAAGAACATTTCTTCTCCTCGATATGTCTGTAATATTTCTTCTATCTTCTTTAATATTCCTGTTCTTTTGCAACCATTCTGAGTATAAGAATTGACCATCATTATATGTATGTTCCCTTTTGCAACTCTCACCACTTTTACACTCTCACATTGAATGCTTCGGACATTGTCATTGTGAGGTCTATTTCTATTCTTGCAATTTAAACATTATTCGTTTCCAAAATCCTACTGGAGTTACTTAACAACATGCCCCTCTGCATTGCAGTTTCCACATATTTGTTTCTTTTCCTTGCAGTACATAGCCTATGTGACTTGAACCTAAAGTGTATTTTTCCTTGTTCCGGTATTCGCTTGTAAATTTTTGACCTCTATCACCTACAGGTTGAAGCGCCAGTCTTCCTGTCCGATCATTTTTGGAACTCATTTCTTTCCTCGTAATTCCCCACCTCCATTCTGTTGCTGAATGCGTTCTACGAACACCTCTTTTTCCTGGTCGTCTACGTTATATGTAATTAGTTTATGATTAATTCGTTTTGTCCCCTCTGTTCGTAAAAGTTCATGAGCATTTATAATGTCCTCTACCTTTTCATTCATTTCTCCGTCCTCCATTCGCATGAAAACTTTTTCCCTTCGTGTTAATTTGCATTGCATATTAACCATGTTCGGTTTTTCTCAAATTAACTCATGAACTGTTTGTGCAAGATTTATTTCATCCTCAACCTTTTATATTCTGATTATTTATTCTGTTGTTGTCACACCAACATCGCATACGTTTCACCGTCATGTTTTCCTAGTGTCCTCTGCATGTGTAAGATATTTTGGCTCACGAAATATTTCACCATTTTGGATACGGCCCTCGTAGTGCATGTCATTTTTATAACGCGTCTGGGGTACATCCTGAATCATATTTTCCGTTTATTGTCACCTTAAGTTAATCCTACTATATTTAGTAGTTTTATTGTTTTGTCTGTTACTTCCTGCTTGTCTATTTTTATTTCTCAAGAGTTATGTACCAGTGTTCGTTTATTACACAAACAATTCCTTGTTCCAACTCTGTTAGTGCCGCCCATCAATAAGTAGTAAGTTCCCGTCTTTTAGTT
Source organism: Laupala kohalensis (assembly GCA_002313205.1). NCBI lineage: Eukaryota > Metazoa > Arthropoda > Insecta > Orthoptera > Trigonidiidae > Laupala > Laupala kohalensis. The sequence continues at coordinate 194,662 of NNCF01129298.1, forward strand.
CTGTTCCAAATTCCTGTAATTGTTGCTTGGCATGTTATATTGTCCAAATCTGAAAGTTGTTTCCTCATTTCATTCTTTTCTTGTCTTTTCTGCAGTTCACCTAAGATCCCTTACCCCATCCCAGATTTCTCCTTGATATTTACCAGGTTTTTAATTTTCTCAACTTCAAAAATCTTAAGTAGTCCATCAAAAAAACGTTTCCCTTCCGGATTATCCAGCCTTCTCGTCGTCTTTAGAAGTGCTGTATTCGCTACTACTGCTTCCCCGTGGTGTCGTCTTACTTATTTTCTCGTCTGAGGTCTGTAGTCACTTGTCCTTGTCGATTGTTTCGTTGTTGTTTTTATTTCACCCTTGATCACGCGGAAGGTGTCGCTGAAGTAATAAGTGTGATGTCCCCCTCACCCACCTACCTAGTACGACTTACGTGAATCCTACAGGGAATCCCCGAGATATTAATGTCATATGGTGTTTTCCTGCTATCTTTGGCAGAATTTTTTTCAATTTATTTAAACACATGTCAAACAAATACAATTATTTTTATCTTTGTCATAACTCTGTTCTGTTTCTGTAGTCACGACCGATACGTCCACCTCGTCAAGAAACAGACAATTTGAGGTTGTTGTGGTTCATGATCTTTTATATAATTCAAATTCTTTATTGCGTCTCGATTTCTCGATGGTTCGTCCCTACCAAGTGGAGGGGCACGCAGAATCCACTATCTCATCAGTCAAAGTGTACTGTCTGTGTACACATCGTCTTGGCTTTTCAGTTTGTCTTGCTATTCGGGTGATGTCTTTTACTCTTCCGGCAGTTCCTGTTTCAACATATCTCTAATCAATCGTTGCTGTGTTACGTAGTCTCCAAATGCATTATATTTATCTTCCGTACGTACTTTTCTGACTTGTCCTGTAATGCGTAATCTCCAATCCGTTTTAACTGCTTGATATAAACTGCCCTTTCTTCTCCGTACCATGAACAATCCCATTTTTGATGGTCTAGCATCTCCTCTTGATGACCACAAATACTTGTTCCTACGCGCAATGCCCTCTTCATCAAAAACTCATTATAATTGCCATGGCCAGATAAATATTATATGACAAAACGAATTCAGTCTGAACAATTTTTTATTTGATGTTGCAAATTTTATATCCTGAATGTATTAGAAAGTTGATCGTCCTTTTATCCAGTTCCTTCATCTTATCTGCCAAGCATCTAATTTTTGCCATCCGCCGTCTTACTCCTTTGTCATCTCGCCGGACCTTCTCTCCATTCGCTTAATTTTTCTCTCCAGTTCTAAGTTTCACCTGTAGTTTAGTATAGTCAAATAGAAATCAAGAGGCATGACCCCATAGAGAACATCTAAAGCCTCTAAGTATTGTCCTATATGTTCCACCTATTGCAAGAAGAGACAAGCACTGAACTTGCTGCAATTTACACTGTATATGAACTTAATCAACCCTATGACCCCAAGCCACGTTACCATAGGTCATTATATAACGTATTGCCCCCTTATTTAACAACACTTTATCCCTTTAATCTATGTTGTATTTTGTTAGTCCTGCCCGCATAAGCCCATAGTAGATCCTTTTAGCTTCCTCAGCTACATAATTGATATGCTATGTAAAGAGCAGTTTATCATCGAATACTAGCCCCAGAAACTAAGGTGTGCGATCAATTCTAATTCTATCCCCATATAATTTTCGGCGAGGATTTCGACGATTTTCTTTACTCAAGCCAAACCGCATTTCCCTCGTCTTGGCTACTGATATGCGTAGCATGTGGTTTGTAAATATCTACTCCATCTTTAATAAAGCTTGCTGGTTAGGTGTGTATTCTCCTGTAATATACACCTAATATCACCATTGATTATAACAGTAAGGTCATCTGCCTAAGGTACATACTTTATATTTTCGGCACCTAGATTCTCCAAAATATTATCCATGATTAAATTTCAATATAACGACCCTGCCGCGGACCCCTGAGAGTAACCATCAGTTGTTAGTCTTAAGATTTGCTGACCTATCTTCAAAAAAAATTCTTATTTTTAAAATATGATTTAACAAGTCTTTGGAAATATGTCGGCACTTATTTCTTTTTGATAGTTTTCAATGGTATTGTCCCGTCCGGATTATCAAACGACCCTTCCTCATCCAGAATTATACACAAACAATATTTCCATTTCTCTCCATTATGTATTTCAACAGATGCTGATGGATGCCATCAGTTCCTCTCCCTTTCCTGAATCCGTAGTGTTGCACTGAGCCCATTACTTTCTTCCAGGTATTGAATTCTTTTCTGCAACAATATCTTACCAAAAGTTGGTACCAGCACTATTAGAAGGTACGAATTTCCTTTTATTGGATCACCTCTCGGTTTTAAGAAGAGTTATAATTCAACTATCTTCTATTGTTTTGGAAAATATTCCAGTGCTAAACACTCTTGCATCACTGCTAACAATCGATCCCCTATTTCTCTGTAGACACAAGACACCATGTCATGATTGATTTTGTCGAAACCTGAGCTTTTTCACGATATCAATTTTCTAACCAGTTCATCCAAATCTCGTCTTGTCATTTGCTCAATACAGAATACCTGTTCTTTCAGTCATCAGTTAATTCCTTCTCTCTTTTTGGAAATATTTCATTTCGTATCCATCTTCCAATGTCTTCCCATGAGTGTCATCCATCTCTATACTATGCCATACAGTCTTTGGTTTCGTTTTCCCTGCTCTGAATGTATAGGGAAACCCCTCAACACGATCGTTGCATCACGTCCATAACATAACTCTCCCAATCTCTTCATTTCGCTTGGAATATAGAAATTTTATGTTTTACGATCCTTTGCGTGATCAATCCGTGTTTCAGCTTTATCCTCTCTATGCTGCCATTTTAATGACAATTTCCGTTTTCATTTGTTCTTAATTTTCTTATTCTTACTGAGATATCTTGTCCACCATGTTCGATCCCTCGTGATCTCTTCTCCCTTTAAATCTAAACCCCACTCATAACTTCCATAAAGTATGTTTTTTTGTATTCTTTCAATTACTTCTTCCACCTCATCTTCTCCTTTTAAATTTAGCGTACTTACTGCAATATTCTCTTTCCGTTTTCAATTTTTACCAGTTCACTCGTAATTTACTTTCTCTCTATAAGTTATGTCCTAATTACGTCTTTCCTTCTCATTGGATTTCTATTTTCGCATGATCACTTACCACTTCATCTATAAGAGACCAGTGAAAAAAGGTATTCTTTTTCCAATTGTTTTTCAAAGTCAAATCAATTATTGGTGACCCATTTTTGTTCATATACGCGTTTACTCCAAACTTATTAAGTAACAATAAATATTCCTGCAATATAAATCTCAAACTGTTTTCCTCGCAAAGTCGTCTGTTTATCTCCCCATCTTGGTTTCGCATCCAAACAGAATAATATATATTTATGGCCCACTACACATTTAATTCGTTTCAATATTTTAATATCATCTACCTCTTTAGAAAAGTGGAAGTAGATATTTACTATCACAATATCCACATTTTGCTTTTGTTAAATTATCGTCTCATAATTATATTTTGTTAATTCTGTTATTTCCAATATACAACCCCCTTCGTCGTTTGAAAAATAGCTGAGTAGGAATTTATGCGCTGCACAATTATAAATGTTTATGGAACATGAATGAGTCGACCACTCTTATTTACTTGCTGTTGTATACGTGCCAAATTATATGCACAGTGCTGCATACACAGTCCTAATTCTGCATGTCCCCTCTAATTTTTTTGTGTAAAATTTTAATCGTTATGTTATTGTTTACATAAGCATTCTCTTCGCCGGAATATAGTCCGGGTATGTTTTCTCATGAGTTTCATGATCATTCCTTACATTCCTTGATTCGATTTTCCTCTTCTGTTGTCGCTCGCGCAGAGACCCCACCATCACCATATTCTTTCTTTCTTTTTTCCTGTCCTGCATCATCAATGCTATGTATCCTACACTAGTGTCCTACACAGAGTCTCGAAGCTATTCTTTCGCGATCAAATATTAGTGAAAGTATACTTTTGTCTTTAATAAGTCATAGAAATCTTCTATATAATGTTTCGTTCTGTCGAACCGTGGCCAAGTCACGCACAGCGTGGCAGTTCCAGATCCGCACGGCAGACCAGATGATAGATACGTTTAATACTTTATACACTCCTCGGTGACCCAGCAAATATGTTACCGTTCTTTCTCTCTTGGTTATCCTGCGCTTTACTAGTTTTAAACACGTGTACCCCACGTGCAAGTCCTGCGTAGAGAAAATTTTGTTCTCAACCCTGTCTTCCAAAAATGCTCCTTTGTACCACTCGCTATCACCCACCGTTGACTATCTTTTTTCTAATTAGTGTTTTAGCACATGTACCGTTTACCACTAATTTTAAAATGTATTCTTGCTCACTTGTAATCTGCAAGAGTGGTTGTAGTATCCCACACGTGGAGTTGCGTGCGTTCCAACCTTTGCCGCGCTTCTTTTGCTCTCCGTTTGTAGTTCGTCAGTTTCTTCGTCCACCATCAAAACCGTTCCCTGAGTAGATGTTCGGACACAATTCACATACATTTCCGGTAATTAAAATTGAAGGGCGTCTATTTCGTCCCATAAACCATCCTATTTTATACTTTACTTGTTAGGACCGTTTTCTTAATTGCTATTTTCTATATTAATATACCCGTCGAAATGTTTATGAACCTAAATCCATTCCTTTAACGCCTCCTGTCTTCTGTATTTCGATATAGATTGCCTTATGGTCACTGTGCTTACCTTCCATTCTCTCCAGTCCTACAATGTTAATTGTCACCACTTATTTACTAACGTTATATCAATAACAGATTCTCCCCACCCACTAATATAGGTGCGTGATTTATTCTCAACCAACATTATTAAGCTTTTGTCCATTGTGAACTTTTCTAGCATACTTCCTCTTTTTGTCTGTTAATAACTGTTAACTGCACTCTTCGGTAAATACACGAAATCACCTGTACGGCTCTAGGTTTGATATACGCATTCCGCAGTTAATCCACGTATTTCCCGTTGCGTATATTTTGCAAACGTTTACTCCCATTTACGTTACGACATTACCTTCTGGGGTAATTCCGGCCAGAGTATTCAAACTTTCAAAATTCAGAAGAGGATAGTTCGGATAATTTGTAAATCTAACCCCCAAAACTCTTGTAAACCTTTATTCAAGGAATTAAATATCTTAACACTTCCCTGCATTTATATTTATGAAACGGTCGTGTTTGTTAAGACCGAATTACTGAAGCACCACCCTTGCTTTATACGANTACACAATACTCGCAATAGGAATAATATTCATCGGCGTAGAGTGTCAACAACTCTTTGCTAAAAAGGACCTTATCATTCGGGAATCGTTCTATATAATTCCCTGCCCAAGAATATAAAAGACATTATGAAATTGAATATCTTCAAATCCGCGGTTAAAAACTACCTCCTGCACCAGTGCTTCTACACTGTAAAAGAATTTATTGATTTTAATAAAAGTTAAATTCGTCTTGTACTTTATCACGCCATTGCTGTAGTACTTTTTAAATAACTTATAACAATTTCAAAAACTATTTTCTTGCATGATTGTGTTGCCGTATGGCTCATATTAATTTAGTTTTATGTGTACTCAACTTTGGCATGGTTGTGTATTTTAATTCTGTAGCCCCATATTGGCCCGGGTTTTTCTCCGTTTTTCCTTCGGGTAGAGGTTGATTTTTTATACAGGTTCTCTAGGCGTTGTCTAGGGGCGTGTTTATTGTAACAATAAATCGTGAATTTAGTGTTTTTTTCAACTCTTATGATTTTTAAACACTATACTCAGAATTCGATAATAACTTACATGTAATTTTTTGCTTAAAATTACAAACATATTGACATTCTATTAGTATTNATATATTATAACTCGCAGCTAACTTTTTGTCTTATCTAGGAACTTTTGCTGAAATTTTTGATTCTGCCTCTGCCTTAGAGCCCTTGATCGGAATTGATGGGATGGTCCCTTGCTTGCTTCCGGAGAGTAAATTAGTTTTTTTCCTCCACGTGGTCATACGCAGTTTGTACTGTTTCTTGACAATAAATTTAAAAAAATTATTAAATATCTCCTCTTCCACTATCTAGTCTCGTGCTCCATGGTTCAGAACGTGCCACAACCCAATCAGAGAGAAGCAGGTGTGCTAAACGCCCATGAAATATTTCAACCTCTAGGAAGCATCGTGTCCCCCGTCTCATATACTCCCGATTTCCATAGATTTTTTCTTGCATTTGCAGCCATTCTTTGCGCGTTGTAAATTCTGCTCGAGCACTCTGATCATTATTGCTATTTCTTTGACAATATCAGTTCGCCAGTTTATACTCTCGACAACCCCTACTTGTCGAATTGTGCTTATACTCTGCTCCCTTTCGCTTACAATTTGTACTTAGCTTCCAAATTGCCTTATTGATGTAAATATGGCACTCCTGTTCGCTATTACCACATAATTCTTTCTTCCCCTGACTCACAGCTGACGTGTATCCGAAGCGATTATACTTGTAGCATCGCATGGGTTCCACATCTCCTTGGACTTGTAAAGTCATCATTGCAATGTATGCCCGGCCTGCAGCTATCAGTTTTCGTACAATGATCCCATTATCGTCGCCAATTCATGCATCAGTTTGCGAACCACGTCTTTTCTGACGATACTGAACACGGATTTCCTTACGCACTCCTTTCATGCACACATTAAATTATACTTCAGTATCTGTGGTAACACATATTTCCCGTTCATATATACTTTTATGAGACGTTTACGTTGCCAGCGCTTCCTTACGTCACGCAGTTTCAAACCTATTGAACTTTCGAAAGATGTGAGTTTCATATTCTCTCTTACATTAGGCGGACCATCTCTCCTGCACGAGTTTCTTTCGTCATTGTGTCAGACCATACTCACGTGTGACTAGTACCATACATTTCAGCAGTTTCTGCCCTTTTGTGGCCAAAAAGCTACTTATAAGATTTACTGCCAGGTTTTTCTCCTTTAATTTTGACCGTTATACGTCGTGTACTTTTCCTCTGCAGTATGTTGCAACAGCACCGTTTCCCACCTAGCATTCATTGCCTGTGGACGCCGCAGCATTCCAGCATATACGTCTGCTACACTCCTGGAGCAGTCCTAATATGCAGCTCCCCACCTTATCTGTTCTCTGCTCTACACAACCAACAAAGCAATTCCATCATCACCACGATCTTGCTCATTCTGCCACATTGTATTATCCCTTTTCTAAAAGTAAGCAGGTTAGCTACCAGTCCATCTGTCCCATGTAACACATCATCTGTCCCGTGAACGATTTATTCCTTCTGTGCACCTGTTCCTGTATATCCATTTGCGCTAATGTCTCCTGACTTGCTTTATGTAACCTGACAACTGCCCGCTTGAGGTGTTGAACTACATTTCTGTTCACTTTGCTTTCCAAAATCACCCCCTTTGAAAGCTTCTTCCAATGGTTCCACCTGTTGTCTTAACCGGTCCATATCAACGCCTCGTTTCTCGATCTCTTCAATCTTTCGAGTCTGCCGTTCATCTTTCCGGCTATTTTATCGTGGATTACACCCAGAGGTTTCATTCTCTTCACACGATCCTGAATCACTGTCTTCTGGTTCTTTTCCTGGATTACCAATAATCACTCTTCAGACCCATTTTCCCCTTCAGACGCTGCTGACTTCATCCCCTATTTTCCTCTATCCCCTCGCGGGGTAACATCCCTGCGTCGCTTACCCATAGTACCATGACTTGCAATCATGTGCCGTTTGAAACAGCTGCACGTAGCCCTTCTCCGCCGCAACGATACCCCAGCGAACAAGATTTACTATATCACCCTAGTTTTGAACTCGTATCATTCAATCACGGGATAGGCTCAACGCTTCGGTGATAGGTAAACCTTGTACTCCAGATTTATCTTATAAGTAGCTTTTTGGCCACAAAAGGGCAGAAACTGCTGAAATGTATGGTACTAGTCACACGTGAGTATGGTCTGACACAATGATTTATTATACACCTTTCTCACTTAATGCAACCAAGATATAGCTGTCAGCCCATGGCTGCTTCCCACCTATTTTCCAGTATTTGCCTGTATCTACGTTCCTCAGACACTTGTCTGTTGTCTCCCTCTTATATCCTTTGCATGCCACCTGATACAAAATTTTCAATGAGGTGTCCTATTAATCTCTGCTTTTATCTTGAAGCAGCAGACTCTTTCCCACCTCCGCAGTGTCGCAAATAGGGTTTTCAATTTCATGAACTCAAATTTCACAGATGAATGGTCGACACTGTAGACCCCTTAAGCTGTAACTGAGACAAATTTCATGCAGTCATATCAGGGATGGCTCAGCATTTATCAAACTACTTTGGTTGTAATTCCCTTTTTTGTTTCAAAGTTATTAGCTGAAATTCGAAAATGGAGAACGGCATTTGGAATTATCGGAAAGCAAATGTAGACTAATATGGATAGACCTTAAAACCAGTAAAAAAGAAGAGAGATGTAATCGTGAAATTGAATGGAAAGAATATAAGAGACGGCAGCCAAGCAACGGTATTTAAAGGTATTATAGATAAGCGGTTGTCGTTTATGGGACACATGAATAACTCTGTAAATAGAGTTAAAATGCTTTCCTATAGTATGCTTCGTATTGGCCCATTTCATTTTCACATCTCGCGAAACGATGCGTGAATTTTATACACGGAGTGCTTAAACAGATTATAACATACGGATGTATGGTGTGGGAGTACAGTTTGGTGAACATACATTAATAAAAGAAGTGTACTACACTATGCTACGAATAGGGTATGATTCAATACCGAGGACTCGTTTTATACAAAGGTGCGATACGACCAATAATGTGTCATGGCAGTGCAGTGTGGGCCATGGTGTTGGACGACAGTACATTGAAAAACGGTTCACAAAGTTCGAGTGATTACGCATGTTGCGGTTAAGTGGGTGTTACGGTACCGATGCAATGCCGATTATAACTGGAGATGCCTATAAATCTACATCTTTAGAAGGTAAAGTTTTGAAAATTATTGAAGATGACGGTTAATAAACATTAATTGAAAGATTTGAAAACGAAGACAAACATGCTAGAAGATTAATTACATCAGCTTTAATGGATACAATATTAGAAGAGATGGATAAAATTTGATCCTTGTAATGACAATTGTTGAAGACAAGAAAACCTCTTGCTGATAGATAAATAAAAAGAAGTTTCGTCATCAGATGGGCAAATATTACTATATCTGACGGGACGTTACAAAACCTTGTCCACAGACGCCTTACAAGTAATAGCCGGGATATTGATCATCTGTCTACTTGTGCAAAAAGTTACATACAGGTAATTGTTGCCAAAGAAAAGAAAAATATAAGTTAATGGTGACATGATATAGACGATAGACAAAGGTGGAAGGAGGAAACTTTTTGGAAGTTTACTGCAAGGATGGCAAAATCAATAAAATACAACAGATAATAGAGGAGTCTTATGCTTGTATTAAGGACATAACATTTTTGCAGAAGAATAGGAAATGATTTAACCCAAGTAAAAGAATTCGAGACAGGATATGAGGGTCTCCGTTTCAATTTGGCGCGTATAGGAACAACGAAAGAGGAGACGTGTCCATGTGGTAATCGAAGAGAAACACTTCATTTGCTTTGGGATTGTGCGATATACACAAAGGAGAGAGGCATATACTCTGCCATATATGCGTTATGATGTACTAGAGAGAATAGTAAGTTGATGGAAACAGAGGTGACGTACATACTATTAGAGGAATATTTAAATACAATATGTTTAGTACGAACAGCAATATGGTAGAGGAATATACAACACAGAAGACAAGATATTGAGAGGTCCCCGTATTACTGAAGTTGAGGAATCGGGATGACTAAGAACAAAATAAATTTTTAAAAAATGACCAGCACCCCCTCCGCCGGAACTCACCTACCAAGCAGCATGTCTTGAATATTCTTTCTCCCAGGTGCCGTAACACATCTTGATCTAAGTGGAATTGATATGTAAGCCATATATTAATCATTGATCTGAATTCTGCGGACTGTTTCCGGAGCATGGCGAGTGAACAAAGATCTTGAGAATAGTTTTTACTCATGGTTATGTAAAAACGATTCGATGGGTAATATCATTTTTATCGTTTGTCCAACATTGTGTTTGTTAGGGTGGTTTATTGCTTCCTACTTTTACGCGAATTCTAGTATACTCGTAATTTCTCTGACAATATAAGGTTTGTAACAGCATAGCAATAAGGAATTTGTATTACTTCAAAACATTGTATATTGTATATTGAATGAACATGACTATGCCTTTACCTCTATACCCATTTTGTAATTTATTCTTGAATAATGTATCTATTATTCTTCTAAAGAGTATTTCTGAACAAGATGTTTTCATCCCTCAACAATACCCAAAATATCTTAAAAGTAATTACACAAAATTGCCTATTACACTACCTTTGCAAATTGTGAATAGTACTTTCTATAATCAATACAAGAAATCACTTCAACAAATTTTAATTAATGAAAGTGTTTACCTCATAACCATAATTACTCCAAGAACACTCTGGTCTCAAGTTGTGATCGTCTGTACGTAAATATAGTCCCAAACCACCAGCTTTCCCAGCTCCCAAGGAACGAAGAGGGAGCTGTACTTCAGATGCGATAGGATCATACCCCGAATCTACATTCCATGGAAATTTTTCACTCTTATAAGGAAGATAATTTCTGGAAAAGTGAAACCTATGGAAAAACACAATTCGTTAAGATTCAAATATAGAAAGAGAATGTTTTAATATCATTGCTGCCACGAAAATAACTCATCTAAAACTCTATGACAAAATACTCTTATGTTAAGGTTTATTACAATATTTATAGGTGTTGATATTTCATATCACATAATGGAATACAGAGTGAAAAATTATTGACACAAATTCCAGTAACACCCCATGTATTTGAGTGGGTATGTGATAGCTCAGATAATCGGTATAGCTGACACGCTTCCCTAGTTGAATATTCATAAGGTTCTTTCATAGTCATTGAAACACCAACATTAAATAAAATAATCATATATAATTATTGAAACTATAGGGATGAACCCTTTGGATGCAACATGCAGAAAAAAGAGTAGTACTCAAAGTAAATCTAATTATTCAAAGTTTTATCACAGTTCAAAAGCAATTAGACCTATGACGCTATGACTTGCCATTGCGAAGAAATTATTCATACGAGAAAACGGCGCTTCTGATGGCGGTTGTCCAAACCAGACAGCGTCTCTTGGCAGCGGGGTGCGTCGCAGTGGGAACGATTTGTGCGTTAAGGATTGGTAAGTTGGCCCTGAGGCGATAACAATCACCTCTCTGAATGACCTTCGAGAGCGAGTTATTGCGAACATACATATTTATAGCAGAAATTGTGGTTCCAAATGTAGGAAATATTCACCCTGTGGGGGCAAATAATTACTATGAAAGGGGAACCCTTGCACACCCCATCAACGCGACATCCAGACTTTTCCACTCACAGAATTTATAGTGTGGGCACGCGCGAGTGTGAGTCGTGTCTTCTATCTTTCACCGCTTTGCTAACAGCTATCGTCTCTTCCTTCAGGAATGCGAGACTAACATGCAAGAAACGAATCGTGGGATGGAAATTCGCGTGTATAGTGTAATAAAATATTATTTTTAATAAAAATATATACACGAAATTCAAACCATAGAAAAATACAGAGTGCACTGAGTTCTCACCACCCGCGCGGTATGCTGTTCTAGAGTGCGGGTGGCAGTGTGCTATAAAGGTCATTAGTTTTCGGAAGAGCTGAACAAAATAATAAAACTTATTTCTTAAGAGGGATGGGCACCCAGCACTACAAAGACTGTTTGGAGCGTGAGAAAGCGTTAATACACTGAGGGTGCGGTTTCGGAAGCGTTTAAAGAAGGATCAATGAATAAGCGGCGAAGCACCAGGCCCAGATGGGCGACGAAATATGATGGACAAACAGGCGGCGATTCTCAAAGCGAGTAGTCATTAGGGACTTCCGCGGCGAGCAACGAACTTGCAGAAATTTGGATTCTTCGGGGTGGTCGGCGGAAATGTACCAGACAAAAGAAACAAAGCGTGGGAAAAATTGAAGGTTTCGGCGCGTGGTGACCACATGGGATCGAAGCAGCGATGACCGTAAATGCGAAAACCAAACTATACGATTCGCCGAAAATAAACAAACGTCACAACCGTTTCAACCTATCCCAGGAAGCCCGCGTGGAGTTGATAAAATGTAGTGAATGGTAAACAGAAACATGTGACGCGGGGGAGGGCGTGACTTGTTCCGCGAGAAGTTGACAGAGTGGGGGCGAGGGGATAAAACGAGATTTTTCAAAAAGGAGGAGAGTCGAGCAGAGTGCAGGGAGACAGTTTTCTTAGAGAGTGGAGCAGACTACAGAGAGTCCGAGATTTCGACATAGAGATTTTTACAGAGATCCCGAGACAGAGTTTGACTTAGAAATTGCGGCAGTCAAACACTTCATGTCTACTGGTGTGCGGAGGCATCGAACTTTTGGGTATGGTCCCACTCCGAAGCGTCTCGTGGCTTCTGNTCGTGGCTTCTGCCTAAGCAATACTCGATGTGTTCGGCTCGGACATCGTGGGCGTAAATCCTTAAGCGGTGTAAGTGCCTTAATTGGGCCCTTCCACGGTTCCGGCTGACTGGAGGCAACCGGTACAGGGCGACACTGGGCGGTGCGTAGGTCCTAGGATCCCGCACCGCGGCAGCAGCTGGTCGAGGCGGCGGAGAACTTACAAGGTGACTCTCGGGTCATGGATCCCCGAAGGGTCTGAAACAGCCACACCGTTTTCGAGACGGGCAGGCAGCCATTTCAAATAAAAAGGTAAAGATTCTGACAGCCGTCTGAATAGCGGCCAGGTGGCGAACGACCTGGTGATGAAAAAGATGCGTGTGCTCCGTGGTCAGAAGAAACCAAAACTATGAAAAGACTAATTCACATGTTTAAGCCACCAGATGGTCGATAATTAAATTTACTCAATTTCTGTTATAAAATTAATATAAATTGGTTGGGACTAAAAGTGTACCAACACATGAAAAATAGAATATGAATGAATACGTGTGATTTTGGGGGAAAATGCCATGGGGATATTTATATGTAGATCGTAAATGTAAATAGCTAGTAAATAAAACTTAATTTTACCAAGGCTGTGCGATAATAATTTTCAAGTATGTGTTTTATTGAGGTAAATGGTCCGATTCCGCCCATCCAAATTTCCCTTACACCAACTAGCCTGTGCAAATGCTAATCGCTGAGTGGGATAGGTATGTGAGCTCCCAATACCAGCTAGCAATCAGTCATTTTCAATATGTTACAATTTGACGCTACAACGTGTGGCTCAATTTATTTTAGTCCTTGTTCACTTTTATTATGCTACAATTTGGCGCTCCAACGTGAGGCTTCAATTAAATTATGCTACAATTTGGCGCCCAGAACATGTGGGTCACTCAATCAGCACCCTCACAGATTTTATAATGTTACAATAGTTTAAATAGTCCATGAAGTAATTTACGAATTAAAAATAATTATGCGCAAATTACAAGGTTAAGTAAAGCAATCACTACAATTGAAATGTCTCCCCGTTTTAATCCCAATGAATAAAAGTTTTTTGTTTATGAAACTTCTTTTTAACAGTTTAGCGGTACGAAACACGAGGGGTGATTTCATTCGTGATGAACGTGTAGCTGAAGATTGCTGTGTGACGCAAAAGAAAGTAACGGTGTCCGAGAATGGAAGGAATAAAAAAGTAATACTAAATATTTCGTAGTAAAATAGTTTCTCCAACTTATAGTGAATGGTTTAAAGGAGGTTAACGATATGATGTAAACAATCCCATGTGTTTTGTTCATCACCGCTGGAACATGAAGGATAGGATTGAAGTTTGCTATTATTAGCTTCTCTAGGGCTAGGAAGGGTGGTAGGTGGGGAACTATGGTAAGGATGTATGCCGGTTTACTGACAACTTTTCCGAAGGAAGAAAGGAGAGAATTAATTAATAGAGAGGAAGATACCATAAAATGTTTGCTGGGAAAAGTTCTGTCTGCAATTAAATTTTGTTCATTGAAGGTGCGGTTTATACGGATTGAGAAGTGAGTCTATAGTTTTATTTTTGAATGTCATTAATTTGCTTTTTAGTTTTTTAAATATAGTATAACATATGTAGGATGTTTTTCTGGCTTACTGTGTCCAAAAATGTACTCCGTGGCGGTCTGTAGTCGGCTCAAAAATGACTTTCTGTTCGGGTTTGTAGGTATTGGTCATCGGACGAGGCTTGGAGAAAGAATTGATGGTTTTGTATGGAAGAGGTGTGTTGAGGAAAATTGGAATTTGGGATGTGACGGTACTTGCGGTGACTTCCTACGTGATCTCGGGACGAAGCAATCACAGTACACTCCGTTTTTGCGAGTACCGGCACTACGTGTCACAGTTTTGTCGCAGGTGGTTATCACAGTCACAGCATAGCTCTGTTCTCTGTTACAGGCGGCGATCGCTGTCACAGAATTCGCTCATTGCTTTTCACAATTTACCGTTATCCGTCAAAAGAATACGTCGCTTTCGCGCCTTCACGTATTCTTCCCAAATTCGGAAAAGAATAGTGATTTCGTAAACAATCAGTTCTATGAATTTACTCTGGCATAATAAAACTACGAAGTAAAATTACTAGAAATTGGTAAATTAAAAATAATTAATGAAAACTAAAAAACATACAACTTTGTGGGTGGTAACTTAAAATACGAATAAAGTTAGAAAATAATGATGGGATATTATTGCCCACGGAATTAAAGGTCCGGTTCTGGATTAAAAAGTATACTTTATTCAAATTAAATTTTTCTCACAAAGATATCAACCAATTTTATTAATATGTATGACATTTTGGTCCCTCAAATGGGTAGTCCTTCTCAAGAGTACAATTTAAAAATATACAAGGATGTAAAATATGTAACACAAATATTCAACGATATAATAAAAACTCTTGTATTGGTATGTATTTACAATTAAAACTAAGAGGTGTACCTGGTCATTAGCAGATTTTCCGGAACATAAATATTCTCAGTGTTTGCGTTTTAAGTCATGTATGTTCCCAACACAATAAGGCATTAGAGGAGTCCAGATCCCAAAATAAACATCTCCAAACCAGAGTAGTACCCGGACTGACCACTAGTTTCAGGCAATTTTCTCAAACACTGAACATTTAAATGATTTTAATTACCCTATCAAAATATTTGCTTAATTAAACGGTATCCTATTGCTCATTCTTTGGTTTATTTTGTTCATTTATGGATAACATTTTAGAAAGTAAGCATATATTGAGGTTTCTTTCCCTACCCATTATATTGATGTCCTCGTAACCTATTTGATGGTCGTTGTATAACATATGGTTGGTGATGGCCAAGGAGACGATACACAGGAGATGGCACTCATGGAGTGGGGGTATGTACGAAAAGCGTCGTCAGCTCACGCGGCAACATGAATCATCAGCGCCATCTCACGCTGGTTACTGTAACTACTTCCATGGCTGTTCCTGCTCCGAGTGATGCTCAAGTAATAACAAATTATAACAATAAACATAACAACAAATGAACGTGATATAACCACAAAATATGTTTACAAAAAAGCAGAAACACAAATATGTTATAATATTGTATTGTATATACCGGATAGTTTTTCAGTGTCTGTGCGTAAATTCAAACTCCCATGTGTATTTTTTATAAATATCATTTCTGATATACGATTGTAATAATTAACTTCTCTGTCCAAAACTAATGTATTTTCCCAATCCATCAAGTTATTATTATTCATGCAATGTGAGCTATTCACAAAAAAATAAAAATATTATTCGTCTATAAAATGTCGCAAGTTTTTAATTATTTATTTAATTAGATTATATAATGGACGTTAACAGTAATTATTATTTATTTAATTAAATAATATTATTAATTATTATTAATAAAATAATAATTAATTAGTTAATAAACACGAAACATTTTCCACAATTGTATTTTATATCAACAGCATACAATTAATTATGTTATGTTGAATGAAAATGGGAGACGGGACCGAGATTCGAACTCGGGAAGCATTCCAACAGCATACAAGTAAAGCACTCGTGCTATTGTATTTAAAAGAACATAGCTCTCTCCTATCGAGATATATGAATTTGAAGTAGTTACAATAACCAGCTCCTGTGTATGGTCTCCTTGGTGATGACATTGAACCTACTAGGATGTTGTTTCACATTATTCCTATGTTCCTTGATCTTGGTTGCTAAATGTCTCTTTGAATGTTCAACATATATGCTGTCACACTACTTACAATTTATTATGTGGACTACATGAGTATTGTTAATTTTGTAAAGTTTGTACTTCCCAGTTTTGATAATGTGATTTAATTTATCAGTTGATGACAAACGAAAATATTAATAAACTTGACTGGTATGTTCGTGACAAAAATTGGTTTGGACATCATGTCAACCATTGATACCTGTTCTTTACATAAATTATAAAAAGGATATTTTAATGCAAGCACAATTTGCAGTGACAGTGAGAGAAAAAACACTTATTAATTTTATTTTAAACAAATGAAAGTTTCTGTTTTTTCTCTGAATGAGCTTTATAATAAACATATTTTATTTATATTCGTAGATGTGAGTTTTAAATAGACAAAATTACACAATTTATATTATTAAAGAAATGTTAAAATAAATATTATATACTGTAACAAATTAATATTGATGCCTCACGTTGGAGTCAAATTGTAACATAATTTATAATTGCTTATTAGCTGGCTTTGGTAGACCATCTACCTAGTCCACTCTACTCTCAGCGTCTGCACCGGCTAGCTGGTGCCAGGGAAATTCGGAGGGGGCGGGTTCGGCACATTTATCCAATAAAATACACAATTAGGATAGTTTCACACAGCATCGATAAATGAAGTTTTATTTACTAACTATTAAGTTACATCTATTCACTACTCATATTT
This sequence comes from Laupala kohalensis, assembly GCA_002313205.1. Classification (NCBI taxonomy): domain Eukaryota; kingdom Metazoa; phylum Arthropoda; class Insecta; order Orthoptera; family Trigonidiidae; genus Laupala; species Laupala kohalensis. The sequence goes on from NNCF01129298.1 coordinate 211,761, forward strand.
CTCCCCGTACAATTCCCCCCAAATCACACGTTATCACATTCGTTTATTGATTGACATAAGTTTTGGTAAACTATTAGTCCGAACCACATTGATTTCATACTCATGAAATGGATTAACTAATTTTGATTACAATTTAAATTGTTTTCCTAAACTGTTACTAAATTTTTACTCATATTTGGTTCTTTCACAACGGAGCACACGCACCTTTTTCTTCACAGTAGCTCGCCACTTTGCTGCTATTCTGATTGCTATCAGAATGGTTTTTTACCTTACTGGGGGTAGTGTGAATGACCTGTCTGTCTCGAAACGGTGTGGTTGTTCATGTCCCTTTGGGGATTAATGACCCGACCGCCGCCTCGTGGCCTCAGCGCCGCCACCCTACAGCTGTTGACTTGTTGCCTTGGAGCCACCGGTCTGCATGTTGCCCTTTGAAGTCCCGTATCGCTCGCCTCTAGTCAGCACGAAACCTTTTCACGGCATAATTACGGTATCGTAGCAAACTCTGAGTCGAACACATTATGAGAGGATTTCTAATATCGAAGCCCCTAGATAACTAAGTTATTACGATTCATTACACTGAATCCAAGTTATCGCGCTGAAACTCCTTAATTAAGACTATCAATTCCATTGTAGTGACCTGGGAAAACCTGATCCACCACGCAAACGCTATGTCTTGAAGCAGGACAATGTCCGAAAATACTCGAAGTGTCGGAGCACTACAAACAGAAACCTTGAAGTATCATACTGCCCTATGCTCAACTCTGTTCGCTTTACTCATCTCTTAGTGTCTGTCAAAACTCTCTGTGCCTGTCTGTCCTCTGAAATCCGACCCTCCGTGTGTCAAAACTCGCAAATCTCTTCTTTTATAATTTTAATCCCCTCTTTGGTGCAAAATTTCGATACAAGTATACGCCCTCCGTCATGTGACGTGATCTTTTATTAACCAATCCTTGCCTTCGTCTTATTTCCCGCAAACTTCCCTGGATTGGCTAAAGCTGTCGTGACGTTTGTTTGTTTACCACATTTTTGCCGACTACCCAAAATTTGGAATTCTGAGAGTTCGTGCTCGCCGCGTAAGTCCCTAATAACTACCTTGCTTTGAGACTCGCCGTCCTTTGTCCCTAAACCTTCAAGAAACCGCGTCCTTAGTATATTTCCGCTTTCGACTCGCGCCCTTGTCTCGATGCTGCAAAATTTTTAGCTATTTTTCAGTTGTTTGAGCCACGCCTGTTACGGTGAGCGGCTCCTTCCGCCATGGGTCACCTTTTCCGGTCACATTCTCACGCTCCAAACAGTCTTTGCAGTGCTGGGTACCCTTCCCCCTTAAGAAATAAGTTTTAGTATTTTGTTCGACTCTTCCTGAAGACTAATGGCCTTTCTAAATCACCGCCACACGTTCCCTAGAACAGCATACCGCGCGAGTGGTGAGAACCGTCAGTCCACGCTATATTTTTCTACGGTTGAATTTCGTATTTATATTTTAACTAAAAATAATATTTCATAACAATACCTTGTTACACGAAGAATTATTGTACCCTCCATTTGTGCCATTAAACTCAAATTATAGTTGTCAATCTCGCCTAACGTAGTGACGAGTAAGAGACAAAAAAAAATATCCTGACGCCACATACATTTTACAAGACAGAATCTGCTTAATAATCTCATAAGATGAAAGTGAAAGAACAGAAATTATGAATTAAACAAATGATTAAAACACAAAGCATAATTCAGCAAATACTGCAATGCAATTAAAAACTTAAATGTGACCCAACAGTCAAATATAAATCATATACAATAAAAAATCATTCTTCATTTTTACCTAAGGAAAGAAAGTGAATCATTCCAGACAAAACATATGTTAAATTAATACTATACAAAAAACTTCGCGTACTTCGTGAGGCAATAACAAAGCGAGTCAATCGAGTTAAGTAACTTATTTTGTACTTAATAACAAGGATGAAACAAATATCTATGAAAAAAAGCTTTACTATAATACTAAATGCGTAATGATAAAAATGCTGTGAACTATCTACCAATATTGGAACAAAAACGTGTATGAAAGAAGAATTAAATGCATAATTATAATTCACCAAATTGAAATGAATGTGTCTATTTGTTCTAGTTATAAAAAGATATATGTATCGGATAGACATGAATTGTGTGTTACGACGTCAGCATGGACAACGTTATTTAGTTCAAAAAACAACAGTTCAGTTAATGACAAAAGGATAGAACTATTTCTCGTTAGATGCGGGTCGGTGATCCGAGATTGTGTCGTTCGATTCACCTAGTGATGACGTCGATTGAACGCTCCGCAGCAGATTTCAGACAATGGTAGCCTTGATTGCTCCCGAGATCCTAGAATCACGCGTGATGTCACATCACGTTAGTACACCATTATGATGTTGCGTTGTTGGAGCGCGGTGGTAAACGGCGTGATATTTGCTGTCTGAGCATTCAAGGAACTGTAGATTGGGGCAAGCACAAAAATCAGTTGTCGTCGATCATGCTCTACAAAAGAATCATGACATTCTGTTTCAGGAGACAGAAATAATTTCCTGAACCTCCCATTACTACTCCAGATTGCGCTGTTAAGGAATTGAAATATACTAACAAGAATATTTTTAATAGAAAGAAAGAAAATCTTAAGATCAATAAAATCTGTAATCCATCCCCCAAACCCACTTTTAGACTTGATGAATCCATAAACAAATTAGTACCCTCCTCCGCCAAGCAATGACAATTCACTTCTGTTATGGTGTGCCAATCAGAGACAAGCTCCACCATGACGAGCCAATCAGTTACCCTCCAATCATAACCCGCCATGACGAGCCAATCAGAGACAATTTCCCCTCCCCCTATCCATGTGCTCCCCGGTATAAATGGAAGCGGATCTCCAGTCGCTACGCCAGTTGCTGCCGGGACGTCGAAGAGAGCACTCCGCCCGAGACGCCCCTGATACTGGAGATGGCTGCCGTAGACGCAGCCGATACGTATGTGGAGAGTTACTCCGTTGGACCACGGTCCGTTAACCCGAAGGACGCTACAATCATTTTTTTTTTAAATTGTATAATATTTCCTCCTGCAACCACTGCGTCCAGTGATTTTGTTCAAATTTACCTCCGTTGACCATTAAATATGTTCTTACCCATCTTTCTGCCTTTGTTAATTTGGAGTCAACAGTAATGTGGTCTACAGTATCCGTCCCACTACTACATATGCATTGATCCGTATCCATTACATGTATCGTTTTCCAGTAGCTGTTAAATCGTCTGTAGCTCGTCATGATTTCCACCACTTTAGCCCCCGTTGCGAACCATGTATGTCGTTCCACATAGTCACATCCTTTATAAATCTACATAATGCTCGTCCCTCCTTTGCCTTCTCCCACATGCTTTGCCAATATTCTGTTTTCTATGCAATGCAAGTTTTCTATGCAATTTTCTCTTCCTATCTTTGTTTTTCAATGTCATCTGTTCCCCGTTTACATATACATCGTTCCGCCCACCTCACTACGTATCGTAACGCGAGCTCGTTCAACTAAATATTAATAGATAATCCCCCACAGAAATCTTCCGTCGCTTCATTAGACATGCTCGTATAATTCTATTCCACCATAGAAGACAGATACGTTGTATTGACTCGTTTTCGTGCATTGTACCGCATTCTAGTCACCTGCATCCAAGTACTGGAACCGTACAGAATAATTGGTCGCAATGCCCCCTTGTACAATCGTGCAACATCGCGAAAACTAATAATATACTTATACATTCAAAGTCGTATTATGTTACAGTTACATGTATTTTATTAGTTATCTGTACAGATCCTGCACCTTATTCCTGATACCGGGGTTTTATTGCCAAATACAAGTGTTACACATTCTTAACATATTGTCGTGAGTCCTCGCTCGTAGCTCGCGTAGGTTGGCCGATCCAAGCTACGACGTTGGTCGCGAGGGGAGAGGGGAGGAAAGAGGGGGTTAGGATGTTGGTTGGGTCAGTTTGAGAGAAACTCAGATTGTGCGAGACGTGTTTAATACTTATACAAGGTTACAGTGGAGGTGGGTGCCCGAGAGCGAGAGATAGCGCGCGGCCATGTCGGTCTGGACAGCAGCGAACCTCCGGGTCGAACTCAGGTCCAAGCAGTCACAAGCCACGAGGCAGGTGGCGAGGGAAGTAGATCCGACGCCAGGTCGGCAGACTCCCACAGGAAGCAATGGAGCGGGGGGGGGACGCGTCCTAAGGGAGTCACCGATAGGCAACTTCCACAATAGAACCAACCCTTCCGCTCCGGTTCCTTCCAATCTCGTAGTCCTGGTCTCCCCTCACTACTCTATCTTTCCTCTATCTCTGCACTGCCTCTTTATATATGTTTTATAATTATGACATGACCAAGTAACCCAGTCTCTCACTCTCTTTGGTCACCCGACCTCAATCTAATATGCTGAGTGTGCATGCCACTTGGGTGGCGTCACGAAAAAATATATCGAAAATTTCTTCTTCCCCTAACCATTCTACCTCTTTCCTTTCCTCGCTTCTACTATTTGTTTCCAGTTTCTCTTAATTCCCATAAAAGTGACAGACATATTTATCAGGCACAACCCCCAAGAACGATTAACATATGCAAAATTAGTATTAGGCACATATTAGTAAAATGCCATTCCCACTCTTGCCACTCTCCATCGTTTGTCCCAACATTTGAGCATCTGTCGAGTCACTTTCCTTACCATCCTTTAATCTTTTTCTTGCTTATTTTCATTCCATCTATCGTTACAGTTTCTCATTTTCTTATTCGATATTGAAGTTCCTGTACGATAATTGTTATTTCGATACGTGCTAATCCTAGAAATACTTGCATAGCTTTTTTAGAGAGCGTTTTAAAATATCTGCACTAATTCACTAAAACAAATTCTTGTTTTTTCTCTTATTTTCTCTCCATTTATTTTTTCCGCTACCGATATCCTCAAAAACTTGCACTATTGGTCACAACACTTTCTATGTCACCTTTATATAATTTCGTGCGTCTTTCAAGTTGAAATAAAAATAAGTTCATATTACTCTTCAGTTATACCGATTTTTTATACTTTAGTGATTTAATTCTACCTAGTACTAACTTAATACGATGTTCCAATATATTGGTCGGTTTTGTGATCCTTACATACATATCTTAAGTCTTTGAAAACCTTTTCTCCCCCTATCTCCAAAATAATTCTCTACCTTGAAAATATTATTTTATTATTAATTAAATTATGAATTCAATCATTCTTATTCAATATGATTCTAAATTCTATTCTAAAAGACATTAAATAATGTCACACCTTTCCACACTGTCAAATAAACATTTATAATCCTTACTGATTAAAAATATTTATTTCCACAAATCTACTAACGGCATCTTCTGTACTCTTCCCCCCTCGGAAACTGTATTGCCTTGAATTAAACAAATCACTGCTCTAAACTTTCTACATTATGCGGTAGTGTATCAATTTGTCTAACAATTTTCCACAAGTTAATAAGAAGCATTTTCCACAAGTTGGTGAGATGCACCTTTATTTCTGTCTGTTATCATCTTTCAAAAATAACATCATTTTACCAATCATATCATTTCTGGAAGTAACGCTATGACCAACAGCTATTGTATATAGATGTCAGTTCTTTGATGTTATAGTTATAGTAGATGTTGCAGAGATTAACGCGTGTTTTCATTGTTACTTTAAATAGAATTAGATGAAATCGTTACAGTTTAGAAGCATCTCTCGCCCGCAAGGGAATCATTAGTAACCGCTCCTGCTCTTTCTGTGGACTAGTGTTTCCATCCAATTTGGAAATGTTCTTATAAAAACAAAAACTTGGGAGTGTAGATTTTGTCTGTCCTTTTGAAATGCATTAAAAATATGTATTAACTGATTGTATTGTAATAATAATATTAAATGTAAATTAAATGTAAATCCAAAAGACCTAGCAACGGCTCCCGAACACTGTGCCCTTGACTTGGAAAGGAATGGTACATCCAATACCAGGATTGAAGTTTTGTGCTTATGACTTGGAGTGGTTTGCCTGTGCGGGAGGATGATAATGTGTTTACTAGAATATCCCTTCTCAATCTCCTTCGGTGCTCAGATGAGAATAGCATAGATTTCTGCTTGAAATATTTTACAGTATTATCCCAGGATACCGAAAATTTCTGTCCTTGGAAATTTATTTAACACGCTAAATCGAGTGCTTGTTCCCACACGAGAACCATCTGTGTAGAAGTCCAGTTGGTTTGTTGTCAGCACCGGATGATGTTTGTTGTTCCACTCTAGTTCGAGCGATAACGGTTTCTGGAAGGACTCAGTTGTCATGACATCAGGTCTCATATCCAGAGCTGATCTTTTAAGCACTGCATTAGTTATGACAGTGGCCATCCATACGTGTGCAACCCCTCCGATTGCCGGTTCTACTCAGTCGGAAGTCCGCGATCCTTGCATCAACTTTAATATAAATGTCGAGTAACGCCCAATCCAGTAGGATATTCAGTGTTGCATGTTATTTATTTATTTTGATTCTAGAGCCTGGATCAAACTGTCTTCAACAATGTCTTTACAAGGTTCTGTTTTGATTACTTTCCTTTTCCGAACTACCTATTCTGATCTCTTGATATGTATTACTCTTTTCTTATTCTATCATCATGGCATCCCGAATTGTTCCAACTCTTGTAAAGTATTCTAATAAATAATAAAAATTAATTAAATTTAGTTTAATTTTTCCTTTCTCTTGCTATCAAAAATATCTATACACTCATAATCTGCTAGAAATTTTGTTCGCTCCGTGCCATAAAAATCACATTTCCAAAGTACATGGTATTTATCCTCTTCATCCCTGTCACACAAACAATGCAACTCTTCATCTTTTCCAATCCTCTGTATATATGTGCTGAAATTACTATGGCCTATACCATCAAAATCTTGTTTGGTTTAAACCATTTTTTATTCCTCTTTGAAGGTCACTTTAGGGATGTATGCATATGATTTTCTGCCTTTACATGTCTTCTCCTATCGAATTTGCCAACCGTTGATTAATTCTTGTGTTATTTTTCTTCTTCTTGCAAATGCCGTGTTGCAGTAGGGCACAGTCAAGTGATGCAAACTATGGTCAATCTTAGTAAACTTAAAAGTTGGCCAGCATCTGTTGTCTTTTGCTCTTCGGGACAAAGATCAACACCCCATAAACAATGTGTGGTTGGATAACTGCTACATGGAGACAATGGTTTACGTGCGGTTTGAGATGCTAAGTTAGCCCCACAGAGCGTCTGACGGTTAAAAATGTGCGCTCAGTGGATAACATTATTGAATAAGAATTTAGTGCGTTACTTGACATTTTATGGTATTGCTGTAAGAACATTATAAATCATGCGCGTATTCCTCCAATAATATTAAAGGCGCATAATCATCCTCAACTTGAGGGTGAATCTTAAACTCTAGCAATGAACTTGTGTTAGTGATTTAAACTTAAACAATTTTCAATATTTTACTTACTATATAGATAGTAAGAAATAAAAGAATAAATATTCTTTCACAAAACTTTTATTCTTTTTTTAAATTTCCTTTAAATACTTGACGATGTGTTTCCGCAATGTTTAGGAATATTACTTTACCACTTTTTTCTAATCGTTTCAATTGACTCTCCAACGTGCAGCCAAGTTAAATTTTAAAATTTAAAATTAGTTACAATACAAACCAAAGGATTTGTTTAGCAAGAAGTGTGTTCACTGTGAGAGAGTTGACGAAACTAACAAAGGAGTTGAAGCAGCTGCGTTAGGAGAGTATGTTGATTAAGTAAATAATTATGGAGAGAGATGCTAATCATAGGTGAGATCACAATGTAGTTGCACATGTATGGCGTTTGATTGAGCAAAGACTAGAAATTGTGAAGCAAACGCTCTCACTGAATGAGAGAGGAGAATACAAAGTATTTTCAATAATATAAAACGAAAATTAGAAAATTTGGTAGCTACAAAAGAGATAATCAATGGTGAGCAAAGGATGGAACATGACAAACACTCAATGCAAAATCCGATAAAAATGACGAGCTGATTGTGGTGAAGTTTCAACAAAAGTTTGGAGAATTAAGCAATAATAATTTCTTGAATTGAGGAGAGACTAGATAAAGTAATGCGCTTAGAGCGTCGAAAATATGATGGAAGTTTTGCAGAAATAGCTACTAAGGATAGGTTTTAAATGTAACAGATGGAAATAATAGAAATTTGTTTAACAAAATAAATAAGAATGGAAAATAATAAGAAATATAAAAATACATCAGATAAGTCAGGATTAAGGAAATGAACAAGTGAAAAACAAGGGAATAGACTTGCAAGAAATTTGTTTGCTAGACATTGACAAAAAGGAAGATGCGAAGTATTTCAAACGATAATTCTGAAGTTAAAATATGTCAGAGGAATAAGGCGATGACAACACTTAAGATACGGAGCATGATAGTTATTCTGGGTGTGGAGAAAGATTTTATGGGTTCTTTCGCAGGGGAAACTTTTAAAGGGAGGAGGCATACAGTTTCTTTTTGCTGGTCTAGTTCTATATCAGGTACCTGTACTTACGTGTCATTCCGAAATAAATCTCGACCTGGGACCATATTGAAATTGTAACACAATCCTGACTCGGTCATCAAAGGTTTCATCAAGTGTGCAGAAAGAGGTCTATATGAAAAACGCGCTTTCGATATTGTGGTCGTGGATGGTACAGCACTCTGAAACAAATATATTAGTTCAAATTCATAGTAACTCTTCTAAGAGTAATATATTCATGTTAAAAATTAAGAACAAAATCTCTCATTCTTTACTGTGAATAATCAATAATATTTTTTGGGAATAATAACATTGTTATTTAATTTCAACTTATTTCGGCCAGTCCACCTTAATATTTTGAACAAGGTTCGCAACATTGTATACTCTTTTTCAGTATGACGTGGCACAGCCATTACCAAAAACAATGGTTCTCACTCGGAACCTCCAGAATATTACCTCGAAAATAATCTGGCACCCGTCTTTCTTGCAAAGCGATAAAAACCATTTTGACCATCTTAAGGGATCAAAATTCAACTGTTTGCAATACACTTCAAATACATTCCTAGCCAAAATTATGTTACTTGAATTTCTGGTCTGTTGTTAGGTTTAGTAATCTTATTTTTGTATTTTCTTCCTTTTGTCAATAAATTTTATTTTTTTAAATAACATCTTTTGGAAATAAGTGATTCTCCATGCAAATCAATTTTCTTCTGAAAGTATGTCAATGTAACATATATTTGAGTCAGACTTTCAATCAATTAGTGATAAATGATTTGAGAAGATAAGATAGGCCATTTTTGGTCGGTGACTGTCTCATAATTTGAATTATACAATTTGTTATACAAGAATGTAGAATGCGACCACATATAAATGTACACTAATTTATTGAACGGTTACAATATGCCTAAGAAAACAAATAAAAATTTACCACATACCTCCTCAATAAAATGCATTGCTCTGTCATAATAGGGGACTGGTAGATTAAGAGACAAATCAGGGCAAAGTAAGCTGAGATAACATACTTTTTCAAATCTGAAAAAAAATATTGGAAGTAAATTCTTGTATTCTTGTATTTCTTGTAAACTACCACTTAACATTGCACTTTCCACCAATTATCAATTTATCTCTTAGACATAACTCAACGCGATAACTCATGAAAAGTTTTGAACACACCTTCACTCAGTAGGAGAGGTATGAAAACTTTAAGATATTACTAGTAACATTATGACAGAAAGTTTTTCATCTTATTAGAAAATGCCCGATTTTCTAACTAATAATCACAAGAAATAAATGCGGAAATACGTTGGGTATAGAATAGGGTGATGGCTTCTCGCCAAACTATTCAATACACCAATTTAACAAAAATGAATTAAAAACACCTTCACAAAACGTTCGGGGTCAGGTGGATAGGTCGCGGTGAATCGATTCGCTAGCCTCCACGGTCGCTCAATTTAACACAATTGGACTTATTCCTATAGGGCTACATGAAGAGTATTTTAACTCATAACTTCCGAGTACCTACTCGTGGAGTGTTTGCAACGTCTACAGTCAAGTGAAAATTGCGACGGGCCGAGACTCGAGCCCGGCACCTCATTTTCTGGTCGCAGATGTGCTGTTCACTGCACCACCCGCCTCGTCTCCCAAGTCCTTACGCAACTTTCATCTGGCCTGATCCGGTGAATCCGGGTCTAGAGTGAAGATACAACGAACATCTATCATGAAAGAATTTTCCTTTCCGGGAAGAATGCTGACTTTAACCAAAAGCCACAACCCATATCACTCGGTGCGAGTTATTTTGCGTTTAATTATTAAAATTTGGAATACATTAGTAAAGGGAGAGTAAACAAGTGCCGATATTCATGTGTAAGGTTTATGAGGAAAGGATCTTAAAACTCGGAAACTTCCTTTCCATAACTTACTCCTCATCTGAAGCATTTCTATAACCTTTCACGTTCCTCAGAGCGTGGGAGAAGTTGAATCTCCGGTACTCGAACTTCGCCAGAGGACAAACAGTTACGGCAGGAAAAGGTATTTCCCATATTGCGTGGATGTTTTCGTCCATTGTGACGATGATGGGAGATGTAATCCAATGTGACCACGTCTCTTGGATGAGAAGACCGCACGATGCAAACGCAGCAGCCAATCCCACCAGCCACAACACCCTGAGGAAACATGTATAAGTTATATATGTCAATAAAGTTATTATTTAATCATTCAACTCCTGTAAAATAATTTCTCATAACCACTTTCCCTTCCGCGAGAGAGAGGTGAAAACGGGGTGGCATATCATATTAGCCGTCAATGCGCGAAATGCTTCCATAATAAAAAAAACCAATTATTAGTTTATTGTCCTCCACGTGGTCATTCGAAGTTTCTATTGCTTTTTTGACTAATTATTTTGTTATTATTATAACAAAAATACATTTCCAGAAGTAATATTATCTCTTGTGAGGTCCAAATGAAATCTCTATCCACTGAGTATATTTAAAAAAATGATTATAACACCACTTTAAATTGTAACATCGAGTAGAAATGAAGCAAACAGAAATAAATTAACAGCTTCTAAAAATATAAAATAAGTGAAATTCAACTTATTCTCGTTATGTGCACACAACTACAAAGAAATACTAGAAACCAATTTCAATGCAAAAAAAGAGCTTCGATTTTTATATGTATAACAATTTACTAAAAACACTACACAAAATTTAATGACTGAGCATCAACAAGGACAAAATACCACTCAAAATATGAAGTATAAATTAAATTCACTTAAATTATTTAGTTCCAAACATTACGCAAGTACGGAATGACTGACAGCTTTCCAAAACCCAATTCATGGAGCCCAAGAAACTCACATTTTGTCATAATTTGGGCTTTTCCTGAAAAATTATTATTTCATAGATGAGTAAGTAACAACAAACCTTTCATGAAGTGGACGTCCTTCTTCAGACAGATATTGCAATCCTGGAATACTTGAGTTCGAGCAGAAATTCATTATATACGTCTTCATCCTGGACATTGCCCTGAAAACAATCAATATTTATAAAGATGTGTCACATCATAAGGACTAGTTTGTTTTCAATTTCAAGAATTACCCTATTAAAATACTGAGTTGTTACACATCAAACAATATTTGAACACTAATATCCTAAATATAAATAAAAAATAAAAAAAGGAAATTTACCTGTTTATAAATTCTCCTTTCGAAAAAGCCAAATGTACGCTTTAAACGATCGTGCAGGTTACGGATTAAGAATACCTGAGACGAGCAGTCAACTCTTGCTTACAGGTGTGTCTTGCGCGTGCGCCGTTCTGCAAAATTGAGATTGCCAGTTTAAAGGTGTAGTATAAATTGTCAGTACGCGGTGGGATGCCGCGGCGTTAACATGCCGAGTCAGCTTGTCGCTCGTCGAAATGGGGTAATTTCAATTTACAAGATCAGATCGCGCAAAAGGTCGGCTCCCTCGCAAATAGTAGACGGACATCAACAGAGCGCGAAACCACCGGGCTCCCTCGACAGTCGAAGGACGATGACTTTCATTTGTTCAAGGCTGCTCTTTTACGAGAAACGAGGAAGCAACTGAAAATACGTATTGTATCTTATCAAATTCGTGTTTTGGTCATTTTTTCATATTTACACGTTTTATTAAAATTCACATTATTTAATGGTGTGCATTTGCTTCTTAATTTCAACTCATTATTGGCATACCTTTAAAAAACTTCACGACAATGAAATCTTTTTTAGAAGCTCCGATCAGATTAATTCTTCTCCAAACAATAGGTTTTTAACGTCACGTAGGGTGGACACCTGATCGACTCCCAATCAGATATCCTCTTTCGTTCGGTTGAATAAATAAATGTTTTGGATCCCACTTGGTCTATAAATGCTTTATTGGAACAGACCAGCTTTTATATAACACTTGAAAGAATGCTTAACGGTTCCTGTAACACCGTGTGACAGGCGGACGCGTAATTAACGTGCACGTCGTCTGAACTTGCGTTTCTGGAGTGCCGGTATCTTGTAGTGAAGATGCGTATCATCGGACCCTCAGGAAGAGCAGGGTCGCGTCGACGTGCTCGGCGTGGGATCCCTCCAGAGGTCTGGATTTGGTTGCAGCTCCGACGTCTTGTGTTGTCGGCGTCGATTGAGTGATTTCTTCGTATCCAGCGAAGACTTGAGCTTTTTTGGTGCGTATTCCGAATCGTGGAAGGCACGTATCGAGAAACTCCGTCGAGATAAGAGTTTGGATGTTTCAGCGAAAACTTATTAGACTGTTTGCAGCGAAGAAAGCATTAGAAGTCGTGGGCTCGTCGAAATAGATCGGAGCAACAAAAGTACTTGAATGACTGTTCACATCGAAGAGCGTGTCAGAAGACCTGTTCACAGCGAGGAGCATATAGGAAGTGGTTGTTATCCGTCTCCTGGGTAACTACTTGAAGTAAAGATAGTTGAGCGTCTACTTCATATTATTTCCAGTTGGACCGGAGAAGGAGCGGTCTTGTGGATGCTGCCATAACGTACTATTTATATTTATTAGTTAGTACATCATGTGGCGTCTTCCATGGATGGATCATCGTTCGTTTGCTATACTTTGCAGGCCTTGTAATGCGTAGGCCATGACTTAGAGCTCTCGTATACAGAGGGCCGTGGCTAGTAAAGTAAACACGAAATGGCGTGTGTTCGTTGTATAAACATGTAACGTTCATCGCGAGCGTGAACGCATAGGGAATCCATCCAAAATACATCAGGCGTGACCATAATGGGGAGGTGTGTGATCTGCACGTATTGTAACAGAGTGCAGTTGAACTGTTACAGGTTGTATTTTTTATTGAATTGATTTCTTCTTCTACTCACTTCTTGTGAAAAAACGGTTCATAGGAGGCTCCTTGTCACCGCTTCGAGTTGGTGTCTTTTTGCAGATTTTTTTGTGTTTTGTGTTAACACTCCTTGTCAACAGTGTGGTCTTGCGCGAGGGAATATTTGATGGTGAGACTCCGTTCAAATATTCCCCGTTGTTCAACCAAATAAATAAATTGTATAGATCTCATAAAATGCTTTAATTAGCGTTGATTAATTATCTTATTCGTGGCGAATAAGTGATCTGCAAGTAGGCAAGCGATACAAGAACGAATTAAAATGAATAGATAATACAGAACGTAATTTACGACTATAGAAAGCCGTATGACAGACGCATATAAACGTCAAACTTGCTTTTCTGTGTCTTGCCGGGAACGTAGGCTGAGGATCCTCTAGGAGTGGCGTGAAGTCCTTCCTGAAGCAGCAGGATCCCAAATTGTAGTCGTTCCGGGTGGAAGAAGTGTCTTCGTAACGGCGGGCCTCAGGGTTGTGAGAATGACTCGCCGTGAAGCTTCGTCGAGATGAGTTTTGCTTGTGGCGTGCAATTGCAAGCGAAGAAGTACTGACTTGGCAATTACTTTGAATTCAGCTAGTGTAGTAGAAGTATTCGAACTCATGCAAGCGGTAGCAATCGAGAGCTGGTCTGTACTCCACCAAGTGCCTAGCATTAATAA
>NNCF01129298.1:227653-246425 GCA_002313205.1 Laupala kohalensis
CGGGCTCGATAAGGCGAAGAATTGCGTTGATTGCGATAGGGCGATTGACTACGCTGTGCGCTGCAATTCGGGCACTGATTCAGTTTTAATTCGGCTAGCTGCCTAGTAAGTGTCGTCAGCGTCTGCATTACATAATCCATCCTCGGATCTGAGGGTGACGTAGTTTCGCGGGCTGCTGCCACAGAACTAGTTGGGTTCAGAACTATTGCGATATTATCTGCGAAGGTAGCCTGTTCGGAGATGTCACTCGCGCACCCTCCAGCCAATATCGTTCTAATTTGCACTGGGAGGGCTCTCCTCCAGATCTCGGCTATCAGTGGGTTGTCTTGACTGTCTGGGCCGGCCAGATTACGTAAATGTCGCAAAAACTGCGAAGGGGTACGGTCCCCTATTGCTTCCGCCGATAAAAGTCTATCAATACGTTGATGTTGAGAACTGGCGTACTGGTTAATAAGGGCTTCTTTGAGACGTTCATATGCTGAGCTGTCACAGGGCGTAATGACACTTTCGTCAAGCGACGACAAAGTGGTGTGATCTAAGTTACTCACTATCGCGGCATGTTTATCAAGTACTGAAGTGATACCTCTTGCAGAAAGGTGAGCTTCGAGATATTTTAGCCAGACCACCGGACGGTCTCGCCAAAATGGCGGCATAGGGAATGCGGCACCGTAAGCACGGGGCGGATGGTCCCTGGGTAAATCCTCGGTAGGCATGATAAAAAATTTCTTTTGAAAATAAAAAGAAAGTGAGGAACGGCAAGAGTGGGTGTAGAGAACCCAAGAAAAAAATATATAACGTCTTGCAAATGCGTATTACTACAAGATAATGACTAAAAACTGTAAAGGGGTTTTCAGTGAACAAAATGGCTCCCAAAATGCGGGGAATTAAAAACTAACTTAGAACTTGAACGAAAAGAATGTAATGGGTCACCAGCTGGTTGTTAGAACCAACGAGATCAAAAGGGCTGCGTGGAAAATCACGTCGGAAAGGTCAACAGCTTTATTTATGTGGTCTTGCGCGAGGGAATATTTGATGGTGAGACTCCGTTCAAATATTCCCCGTTGTTCAACCAAATAAATAAATTGTATAGATCTCATAAAATGCTTTAATTAGCGTTGATTAATTATCTTATTCGTGGCGAATAAGTGATTTGCAAGTAGGCAAGCGATACAAGAACGAATTAAAATGAATAGATAATACAGAACGTAATTTACGACTATAGAAAGCCGTATGACAGACGCATATAAACGTCAAACTTGCTTTTCTGTGTCTTGCCGGGAACGTAGGCTGAGGATCCTCTAGGAGTGGCGTGAAGTCCTTCCTGAAGCAGCAGGATCCCAAATTGTAGTCGTTCCGGGTGGAAGAAGTGTCTTCGTAACGGCGGGCCTCAGGGTTGTGAGAATGACTCGCCGTGAAGCTTCGTCGAGATGAGTTTTGCTTGTGGCGTGCAATTGCAAGCGAAGAAGTACTGACTTGGCAATTACTTTGAATTCAGCTAGTGTAGTAGAAGTATTCGAACTCATGCAAGCGGTAGCAATCGAGAGCTGGTCTGTACTCCACCAAGTGCTTAGCATTAATAAATGTTATTTTGTCCCATAGTGATGAGTTTAAGTTATGACAGATGAATGTTGATTTTCATATTATCTCTTGTTGGATACTGATCGGGACGTCATGTGGATGATGCTATAACGAGCTATTATGTAATTACGACGTGCGTCGTAATTACGTCATTTTGATTACTCTTCAATTATACTTGTAGACGGGTTCATTGATACCTAGTGTGTAGGTTCCTTGTCTCATTACTCTTGGCTACTGTAGCCACTGTAGGCCTTGGCTCTTGTGTAGAGGGCCGTGGTCGTGATACGAGGAAGAAGACAAGATGGATGCTTTTTGTGGTTGCGCACGAGGGCGACTTTCAAGGCGTTGGCCGGGGGATGTAATATACATGAGTTGTTACAACAGGTTTAGTTTTTTAACTCTCATCTTCCGAGTTCCTACTCGTGGAGGAGTGTTTGCAACATCTATAGCCAGGTGAAAATTGCGACGGACTGTGGATAGCACACCTGCGGTCAGATCTGGAGATCCCGGTGCAGCGGAAGCTACATGTAACTTTACCACTTCAACCTAAGTGGACCAATAACTAGTTCCATTAACTAAGTGCAATAAAATCCCTCCCCCAGCAAATACTAGAATATTCCCCAAAAACAATGCGACTAACAATGAAGAATATTCTAGAAGCAAGAATTTACCCGTACAAGTGAACAGCTAGAAGCATATGTGTTAAAATGCAAACAATATTGTGATAAATTACGAACAAGTGAACTAATAAAATAAACTTTGACCAAACATAAAACTTGGTACAAAAGGTAATATAGAGGTAACCAAAGTAATAAAAGTTGTTATAGAGTGACCAGCAATTCATTCTGAGACTATCTCTCGCACAGTGAACCTCGCGTTGACTTGCTCCGCTCTCAGTGTCTTTAAAACATGTGTTAAACTCGCTTCAGACTAAACGTCTCATACTGCGATTATCACTGCACATAATAATAACAGTCTAATATCTACAAATACTATTAATATTTCGTGTGAACATGTGTTAACTAAACAGGAAGCGCGCTGCAGATCAAATGTCTCAATCGCGATACTGTTAGAACTGTGCTTCGGCCATATATCATACAGCCCCCAAAATCTAAGGATGTATTGTGAACATTGACAAACGGGAACATTGTAGATTTTACGCTGGTGAACAACTTAACCACCGGCTAAGTAAATTCAGTGAACTCTATTCAACAAGAATACGTGTGAGTTTTGCAGCCTCCCAGCATCAGTGTGACTCTGGAACTGCAATAGTAAGATTTTGTCAACGACCTGTGAGTAATAAACTGATTATATAATGTATCAGAAGTGTTGAGAAGACTCAATGCTTTATCAATTTATATTATTCATGTGATTTCAACATTTATTAATTGACTCAATGCTTTATCAATTTATAATATTCATGTGATTTCAACATTTCGTAATTGACTCAATGCTTTATCAATGTCATGTATTTCACCTTTCCTACATGTTTATTTATGGATCAATTGACTCATTCATTTTAATGTGCTTCATTTTTATTGAAACGTTTCTCTATGTAACTATTTGACGCAGTGAAATTAGCTACGATTGCACTATTTATCCATGTCGTGCGACATAATCATTAATTTTTAAAATTTTTCACAAGTGTTAGTTATACATGTGTTTTCTCTCAAATTAGTTTTAAATATTCAGTGATCTGCGATCACTTAATGTAGTAAATAATCAGTAGAATAAAAAGAATTATTTAATGTTTCCCAAAAGTCTACTGATGGTGCTCAGGTACCCTTTACCACGCAAAACCATATCGCCGCTACGTTGTCTCTCCCAACATTTTAGAAGGATAAACCAAGGGCGTGGTTCGCTATAGCGGAAACACAATTTCAGGCTAGGGGCATAACTACCCAGTTCCAAAAACATGTAAACATTGTGAACCTAGATAGTGCCGTAATCAGGGTCGTAGACGAGACTTTACTGACACCTGACGTAACAAATGCATATGAGAATCTTAAGCAATTCTTATAATAAATTTATTGTCAAAAAACAGTACAAACTGCGTATGACCACGTGGAGGGAAAAAAAACTAATTTACTCTCCGGAAGCAAGCAAGGGACCATCCCATCAATTCCGATCAAGGGCCCTAAGGCAGAGGCGGATTCAAAAAATTCAGCAAAAATTCCTAGATAAGATAAAAAGTTAGCTGCGAGTTATAATACTAATAGAATGTCAATATGTTTGTAATTTTAAGCAAAAAATTACATGTAAGTTATTATCGAACTATAGATTATTCTGAGTATAGTGCTTAAAAATTGAAATAACACTAAATTCACGATTTATTGTTACAATAGACCCGCCCCTAGACAAAGCCTAGAGAACCTGTATGATAAATCCGCCTCTACCCGAAGGAAAACCGGAGAAAAACCCGGGCCAGGATGGGAGAAAAACCCGGGCCAGGATGGGTATACCTGTTCTTGATATACCTGTTCTCAAACTCTCAAAGAACCAGGATTTACCAGATTCTTTCGTCAGAAAACATCGGTGACTGCACACCAGCAGAATTTTTAAAACATTTAAAAAGTTTTTCTGGCATTGAAACGCAAGACGATGCATCCCTAGCCGAGATTTGGCTGCGCGCACTGCCCACGCGTATCAAAAATATCCTAACGGAAAAGCGCATTTCTGATGTGAAAAAGCTAACATCACTAGCGGTCAACATTTTTGAAACTTTCCACACATCTACATCGCCACCAGCCATTTACCACTTCATACTCTAGGTTCGATTGTCTAATTCAACACTAAATCTACTAGCACAACAAATGACAGAACTACTAGGACGCTTAAGAAACAATCACGTAACAGCTAGTATCACAACTCGGGAATCATCCTGGAGAAACCAGCGGTATGTTCGTCCCCGTGTAAACCCAAGACCCACACCGTATAAAACGTGCTGGTTTCATCACACCTTCGGAAAATTAGCCAGACGGTGCAATATTCCGTGTGCATTCAAATCAGAAAACCTTCCAACTCACAATTAATTTCAATAAACTAAATACACACGCTTCATGCCCACAAAAACAAACACAAAACACGGTAACTTCTCCAGCGGCATGTAAAACACCGGACACCGTACACTGCCAACCGATCTTAGAATTAGAAACTAAAAAATCTATTTTAAATAAACCGACAATTCTAAACAAAGTGAACTGTAAAACATACGGCCACGGCAAACTAATTCTGTGAAAACACAAGCCATCAAGATCACATTAAAAACAACATCTCATAAGCAAGACAAAGAAAACACGGATTCAAAATACTCACATGTAAACACCACGGTGAGCCTCTGCCACAACGCAAAGTAAAACAGACACTACGCCTTGATAGTTGACAATTCGAGAATAAAATCCGTTTTCTTCACCGCGGAAACACGCGAAGAAAATACATTTATTAGTTGACTCAATGCTTTATCAATTTATATTATTCATGTGATTTCAACATTTCGTAATTGACTCAATGCTTTATCAATGTCATGTATTTCACCCTTTCTACATGTTTATTTATGGATCAATTGACTCATTCATTTTAGTGTGCTTCATTTTTATTGAAACGTTTCTCTATGTAACTATTTGACACTGTGAAATTCTGTCATCCATTTATTCTTAATATCTTTCAAGTGACTAGTCAAACTAGGAATTTAATGTGTTTATTCCTATCTCAATGTGTCTACATCTCAGCAATATACATATCAGTGCCTTTTTAACATTGAACAATTATATTATTTCTAGTAGTTAGCTTAATAATTTATGTTCTTTCTAATTTTATTGTTTGTTAATTTTGGAGGGGAAATTAATCACAACGAACACGCAGCATTTCTTGACAGATCTAATACTAGGCACTTTAAATAATTCATAATTCTCAATACCCCGACACCGGGTTCGTGTCTCGGTCCGTCGCAATTTTCACCTGGCTGTTGACGTTGCAAATTTAGTTTTGTTCTTGGAGTGGGAAAGAAAGTTCTCTTGAGATATTGTGGGCACTATTCCGTCATTTAATATTTCCACGATTGTTCACTAATCCACACAACTCTATGAACCAACAATACTTCATGAATAATGTTACTGTTTTTTTGTTCAGTGACATGTGTGACATAGGTCGAAAACCTTTGCTCAGTGCATATTTCGTACCCTTTCTAATACCTCAGTTCTCTAATGTCCTCTCACTTCTTTCCATTCCAAAGTCTTACGATTTTCTCTAGGACACATTTGAACAGAATTGGAGATAAACCATCACCTTGCCGTACACTTGTATTTATCTTGACAGGTTTTGATATCTCACCCATAAATTTCACTTTTGAAATCGTGTCTGTAAGTGTTTCACGTATTAGGTTTGCCAATTTGGATTTCACTCCAAATTCACAAATTGTATTGTCTAAGGTTTCTGCATCAACGGAGTCGAAGGTCTTTTATAAAATCTTCAAATGTCAATACTATATCTTTTGAGTTTAATATACTATGGCGAATAATGGATTTTAAATTAAATATTTGTTCTGAGCAAAATCTACCTTTTTGAAATCCAGCTTGATATTCACCCAGTTACTTGTCAAGTATTGTTTCTACTCTGTTCAGTAAGTTTTTTGACAATAACTTGTAGGCAATTTGCAGAAGAGTCACGCCTCTGTAGTTATAAACGTTTCTTTGCAATGGATGTATTTTATATGCAATGGATGTATTAGAGTAACTTTTCATTCTTCCGGAATCTTCTCTGTTCTCCAAATATCTTCAAAGATTAACTGTAGCTCCTCAACGACTTTCGACTGAGATCATTTCAAAAGTTCAACTGTTAATTTCTCCAGAATCGGGTGGAACATCTTCTTGCAGGTTTTCTGTTATTTCTAAAATTCCAACTTTTCATCTGGTTCAAGGCAGTTTAAAAGCTGATCAAAGTGCTTCACAAGTATTTCACAGTTCTCAGCATTGCTTAGGCCAAATCTATTTTCATCTTTGAAATATATACTTGGCGCTTGATAGCCCTTTAATTTAAACTTTAAAGTCTGATTGAAATTTCGGGAATTATTTTTTACAAAGCTATCTTGTAATTCAATTAGTCGTAATTTTTCGAAAGATCTTTTAACTCCCCTTATTATTCTTACAGTGTCTTTCTTTTCCTTTCTTAATTGTTCATAATGTTCCACTTATTCCATTGTTTTGTTCTCTCTGTTAATGCACCTTCACATATTTGATTCCACCACGGTTTCTTTTTAAGTTTGGCTAGCCCAAATATTTCCTGGGCTGTATTGGTTAGTACTTTACATAAATATTGCCATTTACAATGATGAGTTACCTTTATTTACACTTATTAACTTATTATTACTACTTTTATTTACTTTTTTACTACGTTATTTTACTAAATATAGACTCCACTGTTTCCACACTTCTTCAGTAATAAAATATAAACAAATAATACATTTTTATTAATTTTTAAATAATAGGTAATGATTTAACTATATTTTACAGTTGGCTACGTTAATGAGATCAGAATGTTCTAGTTCAAACATGCGTTCTGAAGATTCATGCAATACATCGTAAAAGACAAAAATTTTGCAATCTCTTTTGTATTTCCACTACGTTACGTCAATCCCACGGCACAGAAAAATTGAAATTAGAATTTTGTTCCCCAAAAAATCACAAACTAGTGAGAAACCAAAATGTGTTATTTTTATATGCGTTAAATACAAAAAAACGTGAAAATGAGCCAAATTATTAACTTCTTATTTAATTTTCACAACGTTGTATCTACTATACAGGAAAGGTAAAGTTCCGATTCCGCACCCTCAAAACTGTAAACAACCAATGAGCAACCAAATTATCTATTTTTATCTAAAAAAACAACATCGAAATGGGCTAAATTTTTGCAATTTTTTAAATATTTCGTCACCATTACGTGTCAGCAATGTTGAAATTTGGATTTAGCATCTCCAAAAAATATAAAGAACCAATGATAAATCCGTACATGTTTTTGTGTGTGAGAACAAAATTTAAAATGTGCGAATTTTTTATATTTTTCAAACTTTCGCCATGTTCCGTCGCAGCTATGTGTTAGAAAAGTTGATATTAGGATTTAGCGCCGTATAGAACATGTAAGAAATCTAACTCCGCAATTTTTCCAAATGACTAGGCTAAATATCACATTACGTATATTTTAGAAGGTTCTCAACCTTTTTTGGGCGTTCCCCTCCATGAAACGACTGAATCAGAACTCGCCCCGTTTCCTGTCTTTGTTCAGTGTAAAAGATGCTATTAGTCCTACATTTATTGTACTTTCTAACATACATGAATAATCACATAAAAATATTAATCATCAAACACAATGTATTTAGATATTTATTCATGAGCATTCAACGTCAAATTATCCAGGGTTGAATATTTGTTCAAAAAAATTTCATAGAATTCTATGGCATGTCTAATTAACATCTGACGACACTGTGTTGAATTAAATGGACCACGTCCTCAGAGATTCAAGACATACTTAAGATATAATGGATGCGAGAAGATTTAGAGGCATAGAAATTGCAAAAGTTGGCAGTTACCACTTCGTGCTAAGGATAAGATACAGACAAAGAGTACCTGTTGCGGGTAGAACAAAAGGAACTAGTAACAGGAAGTACGATACAACTAAATTAAGAGATGGTTAGGCGGTTAAAGAATATAAGCAAGTTGAAACATACATGGATGAACAAGTACTACAAAACACTAGTGAAAAGGATGCAACAAACTCTAAATGGTGTCAATTGAAACTAGCTATTACAAAATTAGCTGATAAAGTATTAGGGGAAAATGTGGAACGGAAGATAGAAAATAAATCGTTTAATTAGGAATGTAAAATAGCTCTGGATAGACAACCTAAAATCAGACTCAAAATGTTAAATAAGATTCCAGAGCCAATAGACAAGAGTTTAAGGAAGCAAGGAACACAGCAAAAAGGTTACTTACTAAATAGAAGAAATATAAGCAGAATTTGAAATAGAATCACTCCATGATCTCTATAGCAGAAACTAATTAAGAAAGTGCTGTTAAAGTGTAAGAAGCATAAGAACAGGTTTCTAACCTAGAGAATTCATGTGTTCATGTCAACAGGGAAATATTGTAAGCAACGAGCATCATTCTAAGTATTTTCTAAATATGAGAGAATTTCTAAGAAATAATAATAAATTTATTGTCAAAAAACAGTACAAACAGTATGACCACGTGGAGGACAATAAACTTATTTACTCTCCGGAAGCAATCAAGGGACCATCCCATCAATTCCGATCAAGGGCTCTAAGGCAGAGGCGGATTCAAAAAAATTAGCATCAGTTCCTAGATAAGATAGAAAGTAAGCTGTGAGTTATAATACTAATAGAATGTCAATATGTTTGTAATTTTAGGCAAAAAATTACATGTACAAGTTATTATCCAACTATAGATTATTCTGAATATAGTGTTTAAAAATCATAAGAATTGAAAAAAAACCCACTACATTCACGATTTATTGTTACAAAAAACATGCCCCTAGACAAAGCCTAGAGAACCTGTGTAAGAATCCGTCTCTACCCGAAGGAAAAACGGAGAAAAACCCGGGCCAGGATGGGGCTACAGAATTTATGTACTCAACCGTGCCAAAGTTGAGTACACATAAAACTAAATTAATATGAGCCATACGGCAACACAATCATGCAAGAAAATAGTTTTTGAAATTGTTATAAGTTATTTAAAAAGTGCTACAGCAATGGCGTGATAAAGTACAAGACGNTGTAGTTTTTAACCGCAGATTTGAAGATATTCAATTTCATCATGTCTTTTATATTCTTATGCAAGGAATTATATAGAACGATTCCCGAATGATAAGGTCCTCTTTGGCAAAGAGTGGTTGACACTCTAGGCCGATGATTATTATTACTATTGCGAGTATTGTGTTCGTTAACGAGACTGTTTCGTATAAAGCAAGGGTGGTGCTTCAGTAATTCGGTCTTAACAAACACGACCGTTTCATAAATATAAATGCAGGGAAGTGTTAAGATATTTAATTCCTTGAATAAAGGTTTACAAGAGTTTCGGGGGTGAGATTTACAAATTATCCGAACTATCCTCTTCTGAATTCTGAAAGTTTGAATACTCTGACCGGAATTACCCCAGAAGGTAATGCCGTAACGTAAATGGGAGTAAACGTTTGCAAAATATACGCAACGGGAAATACGTGGACTAACTGCGTTAACTAAGATTCGGAATGCGTAACACAATTTGCTTAATTGGGAATTAAGATTGTCAATGTGACAATTCCATTTGAGGTTGTCTTGAATATGGAGACCTAAGAATTTTGTATTTGTAACAGTTTTTAATTGTGTTCCGTTTAAAGAAAGAGAAACCTGGGGTAAAGATTTTGTGATACTATTGTGAAATGACATAGACACTGTTTTGTCAGTGTTTACAATGAGACGATTTGCATGGAACCAAGTCGAAAGGTTAGACAAAACTTTTTGAGCATTGGCGTGTTTACATAGTAAATTAGTGCCATAAGCAAAAAGAAATATTTTGCAATCTGATGTGGATGATGACATGTCGTTCACAAACAATAAAAAGAGTATAGGGCCGAGAATTAAAACATTGTGGTACTCCGCAAGTAAGTGACTTTGTTTCTGAAAGACAACACTCAAGTATTTTATTTTTAGTATAGGATATTTCGACCTGTTGATATCTATCTTTTAAATAAGAAGTTAGCCATTGATGTGGAAGTCCACGAATGCCTAAAGAATGCAATTTGGAAAGGAGAATTCCGTGATCGATGACATCGAATGCTTTGGATAAGTCAAGAAAAACACCCTGAGGATTTTCTCCACTGTCTAGAGATGTGGTAACATCGTTTAAGAAGGAAAATATGGCGCTTGTAGTGGAAAAGGATTTCCTAAAACCGTGTTGATCGTCAGAGAGAATGTTATATTTTGATAAAAAATCTAGAAGACGCTTATAGAACAATTTTTCTAGGATTTTTGAGAAAGTGGGTAGTAGAGATATTGGTCGGTAATTTCCAATATTAAGTTTGTTTCCTTTCTTGTGTAAAGGTTTCACTTTAGCTCTCTTAAATATGTTGGGAAACACCCCTTTCGATAAATAACTATTAAAAATAGTTATAAGCGGATTTAATGTAGCTTGGGACGAAAATTTTACAATAAACTCAGGTATATAATCTATGCCTGTTGAAAATTTGCTTTTTAATGAGCTGATGAGGCTCATGACTTCACTGGCGTTAGTTTCAGAAGTGAACATAGAATTGGGTACGTGAAGTAATATTGAAAATATCTATTTTTTTCTTTGATTTTACTTTTATATATTTAGATTAAACTACTTTTTTATTGTTTTCAGATACTGTATTTATACACTTCATTCAACAAAATATATATTTAACACTAAATTTAATCTCTATAGAATGTGGTTTTGGTATGTATTTAGGAGTGACCGAAACGAATTAATAGGATTTGAATTGATTCATCTGGAAATATTTGCCTTTGTTATCACGGGTTTCGGATTTCATAGATTTTCTTTCAAAGGGATTATACACGAAGTGAACATAGAATTGGGTATGTGGGTGGATATAATTGGAGGACATTGATTTGGATATATTGAGTTTGTTATTTTTCCAACTTCTGAGAAGAAAGAATTAAACAAACTTGTGATGTCCTGGGAATTGAAACGATATTGCCATCGTTTAGTAAAGAAACATTTTCTTCTCGATTTTCAGAATTTGACGTGTAATTGTTAACAATATTCCACATGGTTTTCATCCGGTTGTTCGATTTTAGTATATGCCTGTCGTTTTCTATAACTTTAGCTGCGTAGACTACTTTTCAAAGAATAGTCTCAAATTTACGAAAATAATCATGGAATTCGGGTGGTTGGTTATTGAGTTATGAAAGATAATATAAACGGCGTTTGTTTTTTGAAGAAATTCTTATCCCTTGGGTGATCCATTATGGGAAAGTTAGAGTTGTAATGTTTTAAGAATATTGAGATAAATACATTGAATTTGTCGTCGGTGTTCTGGTAATTGTAAACATCTTTCCAAGTTTCTTCACGCAAATAATTAATGAATGTGGATTGATTTGTGTCATTAAATTCTCTTAAAAACTTGTAAAGGATATTAAGTGGTTTTAGTTTATTATTAATAGTCAATACTTGAGCAAGGTGATCGCTGTATCCGACGATAAACACTTCAAAGAAATACGAGATTCCATTGTTGACAAAAATTTGCTCTGGTAATGTTTGAGATGAACCGGAGAGGCGAGTGAGGTCGTTTATCGTAGTAATAAGGTTGAAGAAATCGATGAGATTTTTGAATCGATTAATTGGTGAACGTGCAGATTCGGATGTACTCAAGGAATTGTTGTTGAAATCACCACATATATCGATGGTTTAGCAGATTTATGTGTAATGTTTTAAAACAATTTCGAATTCCGAAATAATATGTCAAAATCTGATTGAAAAGACCTATAAATACACAAAACAACAATACCGAAGTCGGTCAGATTAACTGCAGAAATTCGAACACACAATCTACGCAAAAATTATTGTGGTCTGACAGTGGAGAAGATAAAATATCATTACAAACGTAGATACACGTACCTCCATGGGAATTTTTTCCTTTAATATTTTGCCGACAGTAAGAACTTGTTAATTAATAATTAGAAATAGCAGTATTGTTGATGTTGTTAGTTGAAAGAGAATGTTCTGTGAGGCATAGCAAATCGAATGGATTTTTGTGTACCAGAATTTCAATGTCTGTCATTTTGTTTGAAAGGGATTGGACATTATGATGAAATATAATTATTTTATTTTCGCAAAGTGTTTGTGATTCACGAGAAATGAAATCGGCATTAGATTGAGGAGGGGAATTTGAATTTGATAAAGCTTCTCATTCCGGTTCAAGCCAGCACACTGCTCCCGAACGCAGTGCAGGAGAAGAAATGGGTGTGGAGAATGGAGGAGAAGGTCCTGAGATAGGAGCAGAGGGTCGTGGAGGAGTGGGTAAAGGGGAAGTGGGTGATGTGAGGACAGATGTGAGACTAGGAAAGAACCAAAGTGATGTTTCCCAGACGGTCTCAGATGTAAACCGTGCTGGGGGAAGTCCTTGGCAGCGAGGTGTGGTTGCAAATCAAAAAATGTGATTTTTGTGTCTGCCAGGTGATGTTTAGGGATATGTTTGCCAGGTAATCTCGTGGTTTATATGTGGAACGTTGAAGCGTGGAGGCAGGCTAGAGATCACTATATTTGTGTGCTGAGAGACCATTTTTAGTTTTCGTAAATATTCAGACGCGTTGAAATGACCACCCAAGTTAATATCGTTCTGCCCACCTATGATGATTACTGTGTCTCGCTCCGTGAGTTTTTTAGTGTAAGTGTCCAGTTCTTGAATAAGTTCAGCCAAACGAGTCTTTGGCTTAAAGAAACCGGAAACTGAGAACTGGCTAGGAAGCAATACACGCAAAATGGAGTATATGTGACGACCGTGCGAATCGGCTAATATTAGCACGTTTAATTCTGCGTGGGAGTGTTGGTTTCATCTCTGGGTAGCACTGCGGATGCACATTGAAAAAATGTTCAATTGTTCCGCACACGTTCATTTGCTGTGATTAACATTTTCACCTTGATCCACTGGCTTGAATATTGTGGCTTTAGAAATTGCTCACATAGCCCTTGGCTTACACACGCGTATTGAGAGAAATATTTTTTGGGTACATGATGCCCTAGTTAATACGAAGCGCTCGCTTCCGAAGCGCTCACTTCCGACGCAGAAACTGTTCTGTTCATAGAGGGAAAGCTTTTTCGCGTCAATTTTTGGCGCGCGAAACAAGAGATGAAAAATGTACATGATAAAGCTAAACATGGTACTAAACATAACAGGCAATACAACTAATATACATGAATGATACTAATACATGACATAGCAATAAAATGAAATCATTTCCCAAAATGATAATTCTCTTTGAGCGGGAAGTGAGTAGTGACATCTAGCGGGAAAAGGACAACCTCTTGTGGAGCGTCTGGTGCTGTATGCTTGCTGCTCCAGAGGGGATGAAACGAGTAGGTAAGGGAGGAAACAGGGACATGTCATCTAACACACTAAACCTATTCTGAGTGAAGAGTTGGGGTGGTGCATGTGTATTTGGTCTAACCGGGTGACAGCGAGAATTCCTTACTGTAGTCCAACCGCCGATAGTGTTCCTATTGACCTCTTCCAGCGCACTGATCCGTGTGTCATTATAATGTACCAAGTCATTGTACGCCTTCTGAAGATCTGCTTTGAATGAGTTGAGGAATGCGATAGTGTCCATTGTTGTGAGATTGTTAGCAACTTAACGACAAAAGCAAAAGAGAATACACGAAAACTGACAATTAACACTGAATGAAGGATATTAGTATAATAATATATTTATTACTACGGAAGTTACAAATGAGATATTAAATAAATTAAATATACAAACAAACCGACGACAAAAATGATAGAAATAATTATTTAGGGCGACCACTGGAGGTTATTTAATTCGACAATAACTACTCTATATTATGTTAAATTATTTAGGACGACAATAGGAGATTAATTTATTGGACAATAACTATTCTATATTATGTTAAAATGTAAATAGATACAAAAGAATCAAGAAAACGAATTGTAAAATATGTAATAATTCTATGAAATAATGACGACGAAAACTTGTGTGCAACAATAGGGCGGGGTTTAAATAAGTAAATAAACAAACCGACAACTAAAATGACAGAAATAATAATTTAGGACGACAACTTCAGATAAATTAATTCGACAAAAACTAGGGCAATATTATGTTTGAGTGAAATGAATAACTACAAAAAGAATCAAGAAAACAAATGGTGAAATATTGGAATAATTCTATTTACAGCGACGAAACTTGAGCAGTGGAACAATAGAGTACGTTATTTATAAGTTAATAATGATGTAATAGTATACGCATCAGAAAATCTAAATACACCAAAATAATTAATTTTAATGCACCAAGAAGTTAAATGTATGATTCCGTTTGTACTTACGTAAACTTTATCACACATTGTCATGAAGCACTTGAATGAAAACAATATGAAATTATATTCGCTCCGTTGGGTTTGAAAACCTTAGGAAATGTTTTTAGTGTTTTTTTCACTTAACACTCACACAGAACAAAGAATTTTACACAACAATGAAAGTTAGGATCTAAATTCAACTACTGAATCACAAAAACTTGAAAAACTAAATTAATTAGAAAGAAGAAACTGAAAAATGGAGAGAGCTCATTCGCCAGGAGCAGGCTAGCCAATGTCATATGAATAAATAAATGTATTGTCGAAAAACAGTACAAACTGCGTATGACCACGTGGAGGACAACAAACTAATTTTTTTTCATTAATGGAGAGTACTTTACTAATTAATGGAAAGTATGATAAATGGAAAACGAAATAGCCATATGGAAAGTATGATAAACGGAGACCTCTTCAGGTCCTTACGATCAAGATATGTATGTGATCGATTTTTGTACGAGAATATTCTAAATCACACAAAAAAATCCACGTATCCGAATCAAGTTGAGTACTGTGGTTGAATCCATTTGGAATAGAGACCCACTTCTGGAGAATACATTTCAGTTTTATTTACTACCTACTCATCACATCCGGTTTCTAAATATTGATAGCTGCTCTTACAGGAAATTGATGACATGACTGAGATAAATTCAATGTGCGCAGGGTCGCTGAGATTAATGGCGTCACCTTTGATATCGTTGAGGTTTAAATTCTTCCCCTAGAAAAGAGAGAGGGAAAGGATTGAAATGAATAAAAAATAATTGAAAACGAGATTTGCATGGGATCCACAGTTTTCAAGCTGTCTGAAAAATATAATTATACTACCAATTCCGTTAAATTCATGTTCAGATCACTTCCGATATTAGAGTCAAAACCTATATGTTAGTGGTTTCGAATCAAGTTCAGGCTATATTATCAGTTACAATTTCGTTTCTTATCAAGTATCTACGAGACGACACACACAGCGGTAGCTGTGACGAAAGTTAATTAACAAAATTGTTCTCATTTGACAAATATCTAAACAAATTCTAATACTGAAAAGTATCAAATAAAATAAACGTATACAATATTTTCCAAAACAAGCTTTTATAATAGCTTATATAAAAACAAACTCATATAAAAAACAACTGTACTAAAAAGTGGAAAAAAATCAGTCAAATTAAGAGTAAAAAATGAACTATATAAAAGTTCCTCCCTTGGTCACTTTAATATAAATTTTTAAAGCTTGAGACTTCTTTTTCATAAATTTTAAATTATTATTAGTATTAACGACGCTTGATGTCTTCAGCTTTTAAACCGTATATTTCATATTTTAAAAATATCTACGTTTATGTATATTCTAATATACCTATGTTAATTGACCAAGGAAGGGACTTCTCTGTAGTTATTTTTCTTATTTTCAGATTTATTGAAAATTATTTTTTACTTTCTGGTTTTGTTATAATAACTTGTTTTAAAAATGGTTTTCTACGTTTAGCTTATTTATTTTCTTTGGCAATGCACAGCTAGGGTTCTACAGCCGCAAACAATTGCGTATTTGGTTTCAGTTTTCGAATTATCTATCAATTTTACTACATGGTCAAAATAATTGTAGTAACATTATTTTCAAAATAAATAAAATTCATATTATTGCACTCTAAAAGCCTTCATGCATTCATGAAAAGAGATTCATGACAATTCTCATTATCATGTCCGTGGATCTTAGGTGTTGAATGTAATTAGTCTCCGAAATCAATTCATCTCACGCATAGTTCTAAATAGAAATGTTTTTCACCTCTCGGAAGTGTATCACGTTCTGAGATAAAAAGTTTCTATCTGAACATTCAGTTTTTCTATTTATGAAGAATAAAGCGTACTATCAATGGACATAGTAATGATTGCTTTTACATACAACTGTAATTTATATCACATTAATGTTGACACACACATTTTGTACGAGAATAGTTGTGCCTCTTATACTCAAAATCATCTCGTTAAATTATTTTCAAAACTAGATTTTTCGCAATACATTCTAAAACAATTTACCCACCTAATATATTTTTGAGAAAAAAATATGCTATCTGTTTTGTTCAATGATAAGGAGAATATGAAAACTTAAAATTATATTTTCTTTTCATTGATTTTTAATAACATCGATTTGTTATCTTGTGCCGGAAGGAAAGTTGCTGAAAAATCAATAGATGGGAAGGCAGAAAGATATGTATTATAAAGCAATGGAGCATAGCTCGGAAACTACGATGCACAAAACAATACTAAAATTTAATATAAATAAAACATGACCACAAAGTAATACCTCGTACAACGATATGACACCTAACAATTATAACCTATTATATTGGTCAATATAAAAATAATTTTATCCTGAAATTTTAACTAAAATTTGTAATCACAGTTTATTTGTATGCCTCTGCACTGATAAAATTATAAACACAAGTCACAGATCTATGAAGCTTTGCTTCTAGATTACTTATCGTCATATTTTGTAATCTGTATTAAGAAAATTTTTAATCATAACTCTAATTATGAGAAGCGATGTGTGGACTGTTGTCACATAAACCTGTTGTCACATAAACAAAAATATTTATATCAATAAATGTTTTCTTTTTCCTCGTCTCAAAATAAAATTTAAACTAATGTTGAATTACATACGATATGTTAAATTAAAATAAATATTTTTATCATCTCGTTTCCGATTTTTTATTTTCCTTTCAGAGGGGAGCTCTTTCAACAAAATATTGGTCATCTTTAGATCGTGAATACAAATTATATACAGTATAAAATTACTTTGTTAATAACGTAAGGAAATAATATAATTAATTGAATGTAATTTGTATTCAGGACTCAAATTTGTATTCATTTGAAAAACTTTTGTCCAGAAGGAAAATAAGAAATGGAAAAATATACCTAAAAATATTTCCTTTTCATTCTAATTTCGTTTAATCCTTAACATGATTAACAAACGAAATGTTAAAATAATTACTACGTAACATTTCCTATTAACATTTCTGGTTTCTGCCACAGTTGTGCTGACATTCGTCAAGATTACTTCGTTCGACGTTTTTCTCTCCAAACGGATAAGTGCCTTATTACCATTATATTTTAAAGATATAAATATTTTAGAATACGTTAGATACTTAGGAATTTATCATTTACCGAACCACGTTTGATGTAACACGCTAAATGTTTTTGTAGTATTGAGATTGAAATTTGTTTCACGATCTTTCAAACTGCTGAAAACCGATCCCCTGACCTGCCTGGGCCGTACTGAATAATAAATTATTAACTTTTACGCATGAAAGCCGAAACTTGGCGATTTTTTCAGTACGACGGCTGCGCGTACCTGTCGTGGAGAATAGATAGGCCTGTCTGACCGTCTCACCTGCGTGACTCTTTTCCTGCCTCTCAAGTGAGGTTTTTTTATTTAAGAATGCGTTTTCATGGAACATACAACATGCATAAACCGATGTTGGACTAAAATAGCGTCTTGAGAATGTCTATTCTTATAGTTTACATTGACCATTACCTCAAAGAATAAATTATCAATATCCAACATAATAATGTTGAGAATTATTGAGAATTTGTATAGTTCCATTTTGTACGTGTGTAAGTTTTTTTAGTATTTAATTACAAACTAAACATGAATGTAACACATGACTCGAAATTTCACGTTGATATTTTTTCAAAGGACATTGGTTTCCAGCCTCGAAAAATTAAGATGCGTACGATTAATGCACGAAAGTCAAAATGGTGTTTCATTAACTGGTAATAATTAAATTAACATAGACATACGTAATAATTGTTTTATTAACATAGACATTCGTAACGTTGCTCTTCATATATCAACATTTTAGAGAAAAATTGTTTACGAGAGACAGATCTGAGGAATACATGTCTTTTTTTAAAATTATTTATGATCAATAAATCAGGCATTTTTCTTTTATTGAAATGAATTATATGGTACAGCAAAACATATTTTCTGCTTTTAGATTAAGTGTCACGGATGAACTCCGCGTACGATGGTCTACACGGTGAATCATTTTAATCTAGCAATAAGAACTTTTGCTATAGATAGCGTGGCACGGGCG
>NNCF01129300.1:24033-49418 GCA_002313205.1 Laupala kohalensis
CGAAGTAATGCTTAACGGCGGTTCCGTGGGGTGGCATGAAGAGAAATGGGAGGTGGTTTTTAGTGGGTAAAAATCCCACACACTGTGGAGTCTACTCCACAGCGTCTTTTGAAGATTTTCCCCTACCTTAAAAAAACATACATACATACATACATATAGAGCCTTACGCGCCGGTTGTCCGGAGGGGAAAACGATGAAAGATGTCTGTCTCTCTCGTACACCGCCGTAGGTGGGGGAAGTCGATTCCCCTCACTGTCTGTTGACTGCTGCTCACTAGTCGTTGCACAGTCCCTCCTCCCTACGGCTCCAATTCTATGATGCCACCCACCCTCCTTGAATACTGAACATGCTGTTACAAATCTTATAGTGGATAAACAATTCGTTGCCATAAAAGCATTTTTTAAATTCCTAATTACTTATTAGCTCACACCAGATCTTCAAACATTCCCAGGCGTGTGTCAATTTAATCATCTTGTTCCTTCTTTACTTTAGCATATTGTTCGATTTTCGAGTATCATAGGCGTTTTCTGAAATCTCTGGCCAGCACCTCTTCCGATCTTATTTCAAACCAAGAGACGCGATAAGAAATCATTATCGCGGTCATTGTTTAACGTTAATAACTCTCACTCAAATAGAAGAAATAAGTATTTTGAAAGTGTACTATATAATTGATTAATCAATCAATGTAAGAAAAAGAAATCCTAGGGTTGCTTGCCATTCGGGAAATTACAGGAACGAGCCAATGGCGAGCTCAAAAGTTTCATTGGAAAGATTTTCAAACTACATGGAAGGAAAGGCATCATTATGAGCAAGTGACTTATACCCTTATCACGCTAAATAAGTCTCGTGTATTTCAACTGAACGGATGAACGAATTACAAATTGAAATTAGGAAGCGATGACCACAATTCCTCAACTCGGTGACGCCGTTGAAAAGTATTGAAGTCATTTGAACTATTTTCTCTCACTGGTCGTCCGAAGGCCACTTGCCTTCCACATGAATCCACACCAAATGAACCAAATGAATCCACAGTCCAGCTCGTCCTTTGGAGATATCTTGTACTATTACATACTAGTACAAGATAAAACTACAATTACCAACTTTTGAGTAATTGTTCTATATTGTTTTCCACATCAATAATGCATTTATAAAACTAGAGACGAGAAGCTCGAAGGCCCGAGGTCCGACCCCGTAAAAGTCGTCGTTGTTGTTACACGTCTCTCGTGTGGTTGGTTGTTGTGTCTTGTGATCTAAACTCCTCTCTCCGCTCCACCGTGAGGCCAAATCCCAAAAAGTTGCCAAAAGTCAAAAAGTAAATTAATCGTCCTGAAAATAGATATCCCGGTGTTTTTGGGGACGTAGATTACGAATGAGTAATCTGATATTTTTTTAAATCCAAGAAAGCGGATCGAAAATGACGACTACAAATATGAAAATACTTGTAAAATTTAGCATTTGAACTTTAAATGTAAAGAGATTTATTTATACATATTGAAAATTACATGTATACAATACTTTTTTAAGTCAGAGAAGAGCTCCCCATTTTCATTCGATTCGCCAACTTCATGCACTCCCATAATTCGTTCGAGGCCATCGTTGTTAGAACCGACCTTGGCATTAAAATCTCCCATCACCATAATAATATCCCTTTTTCCCACTTTCTTGATAGTCTCGTCCAACTGACAGTAGAATTCTTCCTTTTTCTCTATCTCAGACGTAATTGTGGGAGCGTAACACTGGAGAACAGTCACATTTCGAACACGGAAATTTAACAACAAATTCGAGGACTTTATTTGTTGCGACACAAAAGCGACTTCATTGTTGAGTCATGGCGCGAACAGCAGAACTCGTCATAAAACATCGACCTGCGATTTCCTCGCGAAGTACAAAAGGAAGAGTTCGGGGACAAGGATTTTTAATTTCAATTTCAGAGACAGAGATAGAGAGCGGTAGTTTCTTTTGCGCTTGTAATAAAATGTTTAGTTTCATAAATGGAGTACTTTCATTAGTTCACATTATAAGAGTAAGAAGCAATTAATTTGAAATGAGAAATATGGAGATTAGGTAAATACGTGGTACACATTTCTTATTAAATATTTATCAATTACCGATGAGAAGGAAAACATAGCGAAGAGAAACGACAGCCTGCGAAGGTTTGCGTTCAGACTGAAAGGGTTTCGGCTCCGTTTAGTCGTTTGCAATCTACAAACAGAACTTGGCTCATTCAATGTACTCAAGAACTGTATTACATTTTCAAAGAAAGATACGAAAACATAATTATTACATCAAACCAGAGAAAACAGTCTCCGTCCAATATAAGAATACTTCAATCATATTCCAGTTAACAATAGAGATTTCATTACACGTCAATACCATAAAGCGACAATGGAGATAACATCACAACACACTCACGACGACGAATCGTACCTTTGACACATAGACCCGAAAAGTTGCAAATATCCACAAATTGTGTTTGAAATATTCCCGTTCAGACAAGTTATATGTTTTTGATTTCAGTTCAAAATCTTGGGGACAGCTGGAGACAAAAACTATATTCTTATTTTCCTGAAAGAATGTTTTGTTAATATATGAATTAACTTCTTTGAAGTAAATGAAATGTTAAGCATAACTCCAGGAACAATTACCATCATCATAATTTAAAAAATTATACACTTTTCCAAAAGTTAGAGATTTATTTACAAGTCCGAATTTCCATTCACATTTTTAACGCCACTTGAGTTTCATTGAGTGGTTGCTCTTATACTTCAACGGTTCAATGAAAAATATTTTTATTTTTTTTTTAATTTCTACTCACTTTCAGGAGTAGAATTCATTTTGTTTCACTTGAATCGATCGTATTTTGGGGATTCTGCAGCTGTTGAAAGACTCGGGTTTGTTTTCGTCTCAATGCGCGCTGCTCGTGCGAAGGGGATTTTACAAAGCGATGAGACTTCAGAGGTGTCTGTAGCCAACCCAACGGAAAGAAATCCCGAACTGGATTTTTTTTTTTTACTTTTCGCACTTGGCCCCATAGGTTTGGCCGCTCCGATGATGTTGACTCACACCGAATCGATCCAAAGAGCCGAGTTTGATGTTTGTCTTGAGCGGCAACAAGGCTTCTGTTCCAACGACGCGACATGAGACAAATCGTTGCGGTTCTTATGATAATTACAGCAGAACGGAAGAAGCAAGGAACGGAAGAAGTAAAAGTCCAAACGCAGTCGTCAGGCAGTGGAATAATTAATAACCGAGCATATTTTCAATTTAAAAAATACACCATGCGTTGACACGTTGTCTCCAAAGAGGTGTAGGTACGCCACTGAATCCCTGCTCCTAGCATCCTAGCCACTTTCGCTGAGTTGTATATTCCTGCTCATCTCAGTTTTACGTTCGAATAAAAAGTCATCCAGGACCGAACACAGACTCATAAATAAACTCAACCGTCGCTGCTGCGATATCACGAGGTGTCACCTTCTGTCTTGCACATCCGCTCGGAGAAGGGAAGGTATTTGTAACGCAACGACATTTGTGTGCAACAGTCAGCAATCGAGTTCCCCCCACCCAAGTCGACGTGCGACAGAGACAGATATACTAAATTTCCCCTTAGGACAACCGGAACACTGTGTGTGTATCATGTATAAGTCTATGAGACAGACACAAGAGAGATAAAAGACATCAAGACTTGGGTTATTTTATTCTGAATTGTATTCAAAAAAATTTGGCCGATTACAACAAAAGACGTTCTTTGCCGCAACATTTGAAAGCTTATTCTAAAAACGCAATTACGTTCATTGAAACCAAATTATCACAATTTGTTGAAAAACGTTTCGTTACAAATATTTTCAATTTAAATTTATTTATTGACCCAAAAAAGTTATTCAAAGTAAAGCTCCAAGGAAGTTGGTGGAGAAACTTTATCTTGTTAGAAAGTAGAGAGAAACTATGGAGGTCGTTATCAGAGAGGTGTTTCTGAACGAAACAAGATAAACGACTCCTTACATTAAGTATTGGATCATGTGAATTCATTGCACATTTTGTAGTACCATTTCATCACAAACATCGAATGCTTCTTTTTTCCGATTTTACTTCGAATCCTTTCCTCTTAGGTAATTACTTTTTGCATGTCAAGATTCTTGTAATGAGTAGTAACTGTTTGTTTTTTTGTAACTTTGTCCCTAGGAACGCAGGAAGTACGACAAGATCGGATGGAACATTCGCTACGATTTCAACGAGTCAGACTTCGCCGTGTGCATGCAGATCCTGGACACGTACCTC
Source organism: Laupala kohalensis (assembly GCA_002313205.1). Lineage (NCBI taxonomy): Eukaryota > Metazoa > Arthropoda > Insecta > Orthoptera > Trigonidiidae > Laupala > Laupala kohalensis. The sequence goes on from NNCF01129300.1 coordinate 28,309, forward strand.
ACGAAGGCTGTGGCCCTCAAGGACACACGAATCCCTTGGAACAGCCTCAAGTACCTCATCGGAGAGGTATATACATGTCCAGCTGCCCTTCGTAACAAACGAACTGTCACAAATCACTTTGTTACTTGTATGCTGCGTAGTAATTCATTGACGTATAAAGTATCTAGAGCGATTTGCGCATAACTAAATACATATTTCATCGAAGCAACTTTTGAATTGAAATACAATTTGAAATCCAACACGTCTCCTTTCCAATTCCTTCTCCCAGATAAAAGGGCGAATGGTCTCTAATGTTCTGAACCTTACAGTCACGTCATGAAATACGACATAAAAATATAAAAAAACAAAATTAAAGAAAGAACATTAAGAGAATTATGAAGCTCTAACTGAAAATGATTTTTATTCTTAGTAAACTTAATAATGCAAACATATTGACATTTGGCAAAAGCAAAAGTTTCTTCTGAAAGAAAGACACACAACCAACATTAATTGATGTTAGGAGCGTAGAAATGGTAAATACGTCACTGCGCTTGTCTCTTTTGATCGGAATAATTGAGATGGTCCCTCCCTTGCTTACTTCCGAAGAGTTCATTCGTGTACTGCCTCCACCCTCCCACCCCGCCCCGTGGTTATACACAGTTAAACGCAGACTGCTCTTTTGAGAATTTTTTTTATTAAAGTGAAAAAATAAATCATCCCTGGATACTGATATGAAAAAGACGGAGGTGTGCGGGTTCCCAAATAAATCAGTGTTGCAATTTCGACTTTGTAAATTTCCCTTCCCCTGTGCCAGGAGAGCTCCTCTCGGGCACGAAGGGAAGCTTTTATTTTCTGGGTGTCGCATTATGAAGCTTTTCGTATAAAAATGTCTGTTTATGATCTCTACTTAGGGTATTATTACGTGTTTTCACAACCGCTTGCCTCCCGGTCATATCAATCGATCAATAAATAAACTTGTCAAAAAGCAACAAACAAACTGCGTATCACCAAATTGGAGAAGAATTAACTCTCCGGAAGTCATCGTATCGTGAATTCCCATCAAGGGTCCTAAGGCAGAGGCGGATTGAAAATTTGAGCAAAAGTTAGCGACGTGTTATAATATGAGGAGAAATACCAGCAAATTTAATGTATATTGAATAAAGCAAGTAGGATGATGTATGGAAATGTGCAGGTGATGTACGGAGGCCGAGTGATCGACGACTACGATCGGCGCATCGTCAAGACCTACATGAACGAGTACATGGGCGACTTCCTCTTCGAGACCTTCGACACGTTCTTCTTCTATCACGACAAGACGGTGGAGTACACGCTGCCCAACGCGCTGGAGAAGGAGGAGTTCATGGGTGAGAGAGAGAACTACTACTACTAAGTGTTACGTTATTTTGCTATTAAAAAAATGATGACTTGTTGTTGTCTGTTGATGCAGAGGCGATTGATCTGTTGCCTTTGGTGAACACTCCTGACGTGTTCGGGCTGCATCCCAACGCAGAGATTGGGTACTACACTTTGGCCGTCAAGGAAATGTGGAACCATCTCATCGAATTGCAACCTCGGACCTGTTCGTGTGCAATTATTATTATTATTATTATTATTCCTTTTCTCTTATAAAGATATTCCTCACTTCGGTCGCACAAGAGTTTGTTCATGTTCCAGTTATTATACAACGGAGCGTCCTAAGGACGATTCGAAGAGGATAAAGTTAGTTATGTGAATGGGAGTGGGGTGGGGGGCGAGTTCATTTTCCTTGTAAGAAAACAGGGACATTAAAAAAAGATCTTTTTATGGAATATTTAGTGGTGTAAATTACCATATTCATTTCGAATAAGTTGTAAATGTTAAAACAATTGTGCGAGCAGCTGCCGGTGCGAAGGGCATCACTCGAGAGGAGCTGATCGACAGCGTGGCCAAAGACGTGTTGGGGAAGGTGCCCAACGTGTACGACATCATCACCATCAAAGAGAATCTCTTCGCCAAGTTGACCCCCATCGCCATCGTCCTCATCCAAGAACTGGAGCGCTTCAACGATCTCCTCTCCACCATGCACAAGAGTCTGCAGCAGCTGCGCAAAGCGCTCGCGGGTATGAAAACACTGTCCCCATTGCAATTTGCTTGCAGCTTTAAATATTTGTCACTTATTTCCAAACTTATGCGTAGCCTTGCGCGTATTTTGCACGAGCGGACCCGAGCGTTTGTTCAGAGAAACTGTTTAAGAGCGACAATGGGCCGTGAAAGACTGTCTGATTGTGGTATTCTGTCCATCGCATGAAAATTGGCGATAAAATTTAATTTTGATGTCATTATACAAACGTTTGCCGAAAGAAAAGTAAGGAAAGCAAAATTATATTAAACGTTAAAATTATTAAAGTGGTAAATTTAAAAAAATGTACATTCGTTAATATATACCCTGAAAATAGAATTTACACATGTAAAGTTGATGGAAAATGACAAATATTACTGATGTTTGAATAACATTAATGTAAATAAATTATTAGTAAAAAGTAATTGCTATTAAATAATACTAGTTTTTATGTTTAGTAATACTTAAATATATCCAAGGATTAAATGTTACAAACAGAAGGAAAACTCTAATGTTAGTGGTGATACTAATAATACACGCTCCTTTGCGATTCCTCGTTCCAAAGGTGAAATCGGGATGGACGCGACGCTGGAGACGGTGGCCACGTGTCTCTTCAACGGGCAGCTGCCTGATCCCTGGAGGAAGCTCATCCCGCAGACTTGCAAACTCTTAGGCGCTTGGATGGACCACTTCGAGAAGCGAGTGGACCAGTACACGCGATGGGTAGATAGGTCACTGCTTCTGCTTCAAAATGAAACTGCATTTTTTTTTTTCAGTACGAAATCATTTTAGGGTGTTTATTTTTCGTTCTGTTCGAAATGTTTCTTTTAAAAAATTGTCAAAAAGCAGTTACAAACTGCGTGTGACCACGTAGAGGACAATACAGTAATTAAATTTCCGGAAGCAATCGAGGGATCATCTCATGAATTCCGATCAAGGGCCCAAAGGCAGAGGCGGATTTCACATTACAGCACGCTCCTAAGATAAGAATAGTTTAGCACATGTTATAATATTAGGAGCATACTACAGTTCCTTGTCTTCTTTCGTTGCAGATAACGTTTGGAGATCTGTACGTGATGTGGCTGCCCGGGATCCACATCCCGGAGACGTATTTGACGGCGCTGGTGCAGATGGCGTGTCGCAAGAACCGTTGGTCCCTCGACGCCTCCACTCTGCTGACGGCTGTCACTCCCTGGCGGCGATCCGAGGAAGTCCACCCGGACGAAGACGTGAGTAGGAAACACGAAAGGGAAAATGGGATTTCCATCCATTGGAATGTGTAATTTTATGCCATTCGATCTAGGACTGCGTGCGTTTGCTGCAAGGGCTGTACATCGAAGGTGCGTCTTGGAGCACTGGAAAGGACTGTCTGCAGCGATCGCATCCCAAAGTGTTGGTGGAGGAACTCCCGTTCCTCAAAGTGAAGCCCATCGAACTGCGCAACCAGAAGCTGCTGGTAAGAGGATTTACCAATTCATACAAATTATTTAAAAAGAGAGCAATGAACAACGCCATTAGTGTGTGGTCCACGGCCACTGCCTCGAAAGAAAATAATATTTGCGATAATTGGTTAAAAAAGGCGAAGAAAGAGAGATGTAAATACAAAAAGAAATACTTTTCAAAAATAAGATAAACACATTGATCGTATCATTTTAACAACAAGAGATGAAGTAAAGATTGTTTAACGTTGTCCGCATTCACAGTAAAATTCATAAATGTGTTACAAACAAAGATGGAGAGTTACATGACTCGTTTGAAGGCTTCTTGGATAGATATTAACGTGTTTTTTAATATAATATACTGTTTTTTAGAAACGTTTTAATTATTATTGTTTTGTAACAATGTGAGTTAAATCTTCACTTTTCCTCTAAATGAGAACGAGAAAGGGAGGGGTTTTGAGAAATTAATTTTGAATTAATGGGTCTGATTCTCAATTTTTCTTGACCGTCTATTTGTGAGTTTCTTTTCACCTATTCTCAGATTTACTTTTAACCCATAAACGCCCAGGGTCTACCATCTATATTCACTCTCTTCGTTATTTAGTATTTATTGTACTTGCCTATGATTTAATATTTTAATATTACCGCCATCGACTTTCGACAGTGTAAAAATTCCGTAAACACGAAATCATTGGGTCTGTGGACTAAAGTATTGAAATAGTTGTTGACTAAAATTTAAGTTGAGGGTGAGACCCTCAGTTGCTGTGATATGCAGTATTGGATGAAATGGCATTGCCAAGTGAAGTAGAATTTTGTCTAATTGAGCGCAACGCTATACATAACAGACTTTTATCCCTTCGCTAGAAGATTTTCGTCTTTTCCCTTCGAGGTTGGGAGGCGAGTCTATCCTCTGAACAATGAAGCGAGCGTTCATTATATATTATTATTACTATTATTATTATTATTATTTTCTGACGCACGAAGGGATTTTGAGGAAAAAAAGAAAGAAACCGTGTACTGTTGTTGTGTTTTGTGTAGAACACTCTTCGCACTCCGGTGTACACGACGTCGTTGCGACGGAACGCCATGGGAGAAGGACTAGTGTTCGAAGCAGACCTCGCCACCAAGGAACACAACAGCATGTGGATCCTGCAGGTGCTGCTTCTCATACGCATTTGCATTGTGAAAATACACAGCCTTCGACTTGGATATTAAAATGATCATTTTTCCGGTGAAATCTTAACATTTCAAAAGGCTACTCAAGAACATCAATTGGTTTTTCCCTTTTTAATATTTTCAATAGAATTCCTTCAACTTGTTTAAATTGCAGAAAAATAGAGACCAAAATATATGTTATAAATGTTTTTGAACACATTTCAGTTTTCTTTTGCTATTGCAGGGCGTGTGCCTGGTGTTGAACACAGACTGAGGATGCTGTGGGACCTTTGGGGAAGAATGTGTAGCTCTTCTCCTCAGAGGGTAGGAGATGTTGCGCGTAATTGTAAATAATGTTTATGTAATAATTCCGCTTTTCTTAAATATATTTTTTGTACGGCGTTTAACTTGATTCAGTGCGAATGAAATGAAAAGGGGCAGAAACGCATCATGAAGAGACCGTTTTCGTTTCTGTACCTTTGAGGCCCAATAATCGCTCTGTAAAGAAGTTGGTTACTTAAAAACACACCCGTCGTGACGTCGAGGCATCATTATTAGATCGTGATTCAAAATGTAAAATATTGATTTCTAAAATACATGCAATTTGTAACATTTTGGTTTTCTGAAAGATTCGATTACCAACTGGGAATTTCAAAGAAGTGCGCAATCCATAAACATAAAAAAGCTCTTGTTATGGACATTGAAGCGTAGAACCGACAGGAGAAAAATAAAGTAAGAATCCTACAAAACTTTACCTTTCCGAAATGCAATTTTTTTTTATTCTAACACTTAGAGAATCGAGGCAGTAAGTTTTATACCAAGTCCCCTTTGCACTTAAAACAGATTCCATGAACAAGTGTCGTAGTGGAGCGATGAAACTGACACGACGCCAAACAGGTTCACTGATGAGCAAACGAGTGTCAGCGACGCAGAGACCAAAGACTCGCCAAGAACTGGAATCCGGATCACACGCATTTTTTTTTATTCTTTTATTTTTTTTGAATTTGACACTGATATTTTAAGTTAATTTTTAAAAGGGTTTGAAATGTAAGCGTTGCGCAGAAATTCTGTTCGCTCTTTCTTCGAAGTCCGCGTGAAGTAGGAACGATTGGTTCCATATTGATTTCATTGAGACTACAACTTACTCATAATCATGTAAGAACGTCCAAGAAGGTCATCCACGGTAAGTATTCTTCTTTTGACACCTTTGGAGAAAATAGTCTAATAGTCTAAGTAGAATAATGATTCATTCATTACTTCTTCATCGATTAAACATGATAATAATATGTTTATTGGTTATGAGAAAACTTTGTGTGACGACTCGTAGCCGCATGTCACACATTCGTTACAATCTCTCCCCCCCCCACCAGCGTGGTGTGTGAATGTCTCCGATTATGGATAATTTTACTCTTTCATCCTAAGGAAAAAAGTATTTCCCACGTATTCTAAATGTCTTTTTATGTATTTGTATTGACCTCCTTCCAGCGTTTTTGCGATAAAGGCTGTGTAAACCAACATTTCTTATCAGTTTCACGTATTTCTAGCTGCTTGCGACTCGTAACTTGTGTCGTTCACTGAAAGATAATTTCAATCTCAATCTGCTGCGATTGCCGGAGAATCAGGTGAGTGGAGATCACACGGATTCGAATTTCTAAAATTCACTGTACTTACGATGAATTAATGCCAATTCAAAAGTTTACTCTTACAGCAGTTCTAATCGCTTTATTGAAATAGATTCTCTCTCGAATTGGAGGTCATAAATGCATCTTAGCAGCGAAGTATTGTTAGAATATTGTCGTTCATTAACATCTTGTGCCGAGTTGCGAAAATCCTTCTGGTGACACCAATATCTATGTTACGACATATTGTAGATGAACTAACTGCGCTTCCATATCTTAATTCATTGAGACGTTTGTTCTTATTGAATCAATTGGATAATGAAATATCCGAATAGTTGGATTTGTTCCCATAAAAAGGCAAAATGCCGGCGAAATATATTGTGCAACAAAAAGTAACTTACAGTTTGTAAAACAATTTAAAGATATAATCGGTGTATAATGGTAATAGTTAGCTCAGTAAAATAAAAAAATAAGAGTAGTTTACTGGACATTAACAATTAAAAATAGATTTTTTCTTCTTCTAACGATCGAGATGATTGGAGTTCTACTACTGTACATGATACACTTGTGCTCTACTGATTCATGCTTAATAATAATAATAATAATAATAATAATAATAATAATAATAATAATAATAATGATTACGTCCTTAGCATTGCCACTCATAGCAGCTCCAATCTCATTCGCTGCTAATTAGTCTTTATCAGTGTATCATCATCTGCAGGGTTGAAACTTTAATTCAAATGTAAAAAGAAAAAAAAATGAATCCAATTTCACCATTTTGCTAATTGCGCTTTTGCCCATGTGTTACTTTGATTTATTTTTGTTACAGCCAAATGTTTGTTTTTGGGCAAAATAATTGAACTGAAACGGTTGAGTGGTTTTGTCTCGTTATTCGTCGTTGGGCGATCGTCCTCCTTTGAAAAGTCTGAGTAGTGCTTATTCATTGAATTCCTACTAATTCCCTCAAGTGCAAAGCTTCTTGATTTTCCTAGTGTCCTGAAAACATTGGGCTCCTTTGAAGCAGGCTGAAAATGTGTTTCGTCGCTTTAATAGACATCGGAAACAGAATAAACAGTTTTTGCTATTACTTTCGAGTGCGTTTCATAAGAAACACGCACTTTTCTCAAAACACAGCTAAAACTAAAAAAATTAGCCAACTAAATGAGTATGTTAATTTTGTATCCAATAGGTAAATTTTACCTTTGATATGTGAAATAATGGTGTCTTTTTTTCTCTCAATTATTTTGCAGCAGATAAAAATTTGCCAAATCGCAGCTCTGACGAACTAAAAGATTAAAAAAGGAAAGTAGTAAAGCTTTAAATCATCAGCTTTAAAATGAGTATCAAAAAACTGGTTGAGTACTTAAACCTCATATTTCGTTTGACGTTACGTATTTCACATCTTAACATTTGGCTACGACATTCATCGAAAAATGATTACGGACATGTCGACGGTGGAGGGCGTTAAACCCGAAACCACCTCTCGTGCGATGGTATGGGTGTAATGGATACTCGGGCGAATTGATATGCAGGGAAGTATTGATACATTGTTCATGAGGCCACGACCAAGAAATAAGCAACCGATAGGTTTGACGTCGCAGACCGTCGACTGCCTCTCCACCATCTCCATCTCGGCGTCGACGCTCTCTCTAGGCACCGTTCTCCCACTCCTCTGCTAATCGATATATGCACTCTACCTGTGTTAGCAAGATATTTTTACAAGATGGCACAACAACTCCTGTTCCTAGGATGAGTTCAGTTGTCATTATCAATCCGTGACATACAAATATTTGTAGAAGTCAGGTTTCGATATCGTATTGAATCCGCTTTCATAGTCCATTTCTCTTTGTGAGTTTCGTATTGCGAATGTATCGTAGGGGGAGCAGTCAGAATATTTGCCAGCAGATGCTTTCGCTATAATACCGGAGCATCCGTTTCTTTACGACCTTTTGCTTCCCTACAGTTCGTATTGCAGCCAATTTCTCTTCGCGGTGGTGCTCTCTCTCCGCGTTCCCTTCATCGTGCATCTTCACATCGAATCCTGGATCCCCTAAATGGGAGTCATTCCATATTCTCTCCTCTTTCTTCATTCTTCTCAGGGGACTGTCTCCATTATGATCTTCCTTTTGCCTCAAAATGCTGCGTCTATCCTAATCGTAGCTCTTATAATCTATTCGTTATGGTTTACAATTAGCTGCTCTTTTCGTGTCTCCTGCTCAAGCAAAGGTATTGTCATAATCTTGTTTAATTTGTAGATGTTACCAGTACACAGAATACACGTATTGTTGTTCAAAGACATTAAAATCTAATAGAAGCTTTCTCGGCGCTTGCAGATATCGCGCAAAAAATCTAATGGATGAAATATTAATTTATTTACCGTCTGGAAAAACGACGTGTGCACCGACGAAAGACAAAACGAGAGAAAATGGTCCACTGATTAGAGGAATCTAGTTGAAGTGACTCCAGAAGCTATCGTCCGTATTCTTCGAAAAATCTACTACTCATAGAGATGTTGAAACGCTCTCTGAACGTGATTGGTGTATCGATGTTGTTCGTGTCGAGTGATTGTTTGTTCGCTGGCCGAATGGGAGAAGCTACATTCCTCTTTTATTTGGTTTATGGCCTTAATGTGATCTTACTATCTGCTTTCAACATTTCAATTTTGCTTCTCTGTAACAGACTCTATGGAAATAAAGATATTTGTTTTTAAGAAAACGAATGTTTTTTATAAAGAGAGATTACAAATTCCTACTTCTCTTGAAATTATCCCACCATATAGAATAAGATGTAGTTCATAGTAGTGTTCAAATATACCACTTCCGTGAACTTAGCCGGAACTGATTTTTTTATTCTCAACCGATTCGAATGATCTTGCGCTTGTATAAAAAGTCTCTCTTTGCTCAATTTTGCTTAGGTGATTTTACACTTTCCTTACCCTCAGCCACGTAGAAATTTCGAGTCGTAACGACGTCGAAAAACAATCGTGAAGACATTGCGAAGTTTGTATCCTCTTGTATCGCTCTGTCTTACTATTGGTACCCTCAATAGTAAACAAGTAAAAGAGAGGAATATTCTGTGCAAAATTAATTCTTGACGAAACACGCTCCCAAGTAGAGTTCCAACACTTCCACCACCAGAGGGCAGTGAGAGACGGAACGTGCTTTAGGTCACAGGTAATCCTCACCATCCAAAGAGAAATGGACTGGACACAATTAACTGGAGCGGATACCCATGCGTCATTTTCATTATAATAACTGACTCGTCTCGGCGTCGATCTTCGAATCGATCTCGACGTCGTAACCACGTAGTTCATTATCGTAGTCTCGACTTCAAATTCCGGGAAATGTGACGCCGCGTCGTCGCCCTTCGACTCGATATCGAAACACGTCGAAAGTCGACGAAAGTATTTTGACATCCCCGACTTTGCTCACCCACTACTTTTGAGTTCAATACCTTGTTTTTGCAATAAAATTTTTTAAAAAATTGTTTATTACGCATTTGTTACATATCCGGCGCGTAATTTGAATATTCTGCCACACGGTACCAACACAACAGAAACAAAAGCTCAAAGACACACACCGTCAGAGCAAAAGAGGTGCTGCTGTTCTCGAGAAGGTAAAACAAAATCCATATTCCGGCTTCGTTTTGCCGGGGGGCTCAAGTTGCTTTATTACAGATTGTTTCACTACCATCTCTATTTGTTTATACTGATTCAATAATTTCAAGGACTCGCAAAAATAAAGACTTGAAAAGTACATGGTCGTTGGAGCGTCATTGCAATTTTCAGGTTTGGCACGTAAGTCTCAATGGAATTTTTACGATACTTTGTATCTTTATATTTTAAGTAGAGGAATATTACTATTTATTTCTAGAATAATGAGAATGTACAAATTTTATATAGAAATTTTAAAACATTACAAAAATGATCATTTACTTGTTTTTGATATTTGCAAATGCATTATTCTCTTTATTTTCTTCTTCTTTTTTTGTTTCACACGTAAGGAACAAGTTGAAAGCAATTTGGCAACACGTTTTTGCATAAAAAGTATTTAACTGTCGTAATGTTATTTATGCCACAAATAGTGCACCTTTCTCTCTATCGAACATATAGAACAGAGCGATGCACGCGAGCGTCACTCTTTCTCTCTTTTTATAATTGATAAATAATACCGGTTTCCCCGTATTGCCTTCTATTTAATTCTTATCGTGCATTGATGAAATTAACACTACAAATATATTCCTTTTGAGCATATATGACGTGATATCTCGCACGGTCCATGGAAGAGTATACTGGCATCCAGAACAAGTGCTGATAGGTTAGGTGAAGCAGGTTCCCGAATTAGGTATGCGAAATAAAATAATGTCGAGGGTGAAGTTATATTTTTGTTGATGCAAAGAAAGAAAAAACTATCATTCAGTTTGGAAACACTTATGCAAATGACTATGATACTAGATTCGTAGAAATAGTCTTTTCTGAGGAAAAGTCAAAAAATGAATCGGATTTTCATCAAGTTCTGACGAAAGAGCACTTTTTGGATGCCCCAGCAAGAAAATACTAGAGCAGTGGAACAGTTAGAAGGTATGTCACTCTCAAAACCCGTTGCGAATATTGGAGGTCAAGGTTACGACAATGAAAGTAACGTGAAAGGAAAGTGGTGTTCATCCACGTCGTTTGCATATTTCAAACCTTTTACGGCCAACGATACTGCTTCACGTCGTTTGGATGTAACTGGAGTTACATTTAACAAGGTTTTATTTTCTCGAGTAAGAGGGGAATCTTGAGAGATTTCTTCCAAAACATCACATGTTCTTGATTCCAGATAACATGACTTCGAGTATCAAAAATGGCACGACGTAGATGTTGCAAAAGGATTCCTCGATTCATTTGACCACAAAGTTTGGAGTGTGCGAGTGGATTGATTACCACTCTTCGCCCCCTCAAAGACATGGGATGATGATGCTTTGCACGATGGTATTTGTTCAAACACTTGTCCACTACCCACCACGTGTAACCAGATTACAACAGGAGTTAACTTCTCGAAGACGTCACGCCAGTCGGAGGTGGGGCGGACTCCGTTCCCGAACTGAATAATTTGTTATTCCCACATCCTATTAATAAAAATATATCCTTCATTACCTTCAACTCCTCTTCCTATGCATGTGGGGCACGGGCGCACGTACGTTTTGGTTCAATCGTGCGTCGAAAAACAAACCCCCCATTTTTCCTCCCCAGACCTTGCGTTGCTACCGGTGCATGCGGATATTGGAGGAACACGGATATAATGGACATTGCGCAAAAGGGGACCATAGGCACCGTGAAATGAATAAACTGCGAGAAAAAGAAAGTCGAAAGTGATTACAATGCGTTGGATAAAGCATGTCCATAGCATAACTTGGGGAAGAGAATCACCACATTCAATAAATTATGAAAGTTAGAATAATTCAACATAATTTACAAAGGGGACATTTAGGATCATTTGAAATAGTGGGGAATTATTCGAAGGTCTATATACTGTCAATATAGCCATGACATAAATATAATCGTACATACAGTGAGATTTTATAAATTTCACTATTATATTCGAAATTAAGAATAAAAGACGGTGATCGAGCGACGGAGCGAGGGCGTGAGAGCTACGCACCCTCAGTCACCGACGATGGAAGTTAGCCACATCTGGCAAGGGCGCAGCCACTGACCCAAGACAAGCTGGGTCTTGTTCGCAAAACGTTTACACAATAAAAATCGCAGGCAAAACAAGGGTGTGGGTGGGCGAGCCACCCACGTCATAAAGGTTAAGAACGTCAAAGAAACGCGCCGGCGAGCCGCACAAGTTGCAACTTGTTTTGAGAAAAACGTTGGGAAAAAAGCGGTTGCCGATATTTTGAAATAGACCCGAGGATTGGCGGATTGAGAAAGGCGCAATACTCGAAATCCCCAGTCGGAACTTAGGCACGAGTGGGGGGACAGGAAAGTCATTCGAGTTTTCGATCACGTGTAAATTCAAAATTTTAGGATGTTGGAGGCGGCAGAGGAGTCGTAGGAAGGGATAAGGGCATTTAAGGCATTGCAAATGGTTATTTTAGCCCATTATTATGATCATTTTTCAGAGATTCTCGTGTTATTTTGGAGATCATTTTTCAGCTTATTCTCTTGCTATTTTTGAGATCATTCTGAGCAGTTTTCAACCAAGTTTCGTCATGATCAATCTGAACAATTTTCAGATCAGTTCTTTCGACCATTTTGAGCGATTTTCGCCAGATCATTTAGAGAAATTTTTCTGAGCATTATTCTCGGCCTTTTAGCCCACTCAGATTTTTGTGAGAATTATTTTCTCATAAGTTTTTCAAAAACAATAGTGCGGCATCACAAATCATTGGGTTTGTCGGGAGCGCCGAGCCAGATCGCTCGTGAGCCGAAACGGTGTAAAATCGAATGAACTTTCGGAGTTCGCGATCGTCCAGACGCCTGGGGTTCGAGCCGCGTGACGCTTGAGGTCACCACAGGTGGAGCTGGCGCGGGGTTCGCGCGACTGGAAGGTCAACGCACCCTCTATTTACCACCGTAGAGTTGATCACTCATCGAGGCAGGTATTTTCTTACGACGGTTGTGAATTGTCCAACCTACGTCGTAATGCGCATAGGCGAGAAGAGGAAAGCGGAAGTAGTAAACGCCGGAGGCCTAGAATTGAGGACTGGAACTATGTGAGAAAGAGGCCAATTACCGGTAAAGAGTTCCGCCTAATGATTCTGGACGTTGTAAATTAATGTTAATTCAGTGCTTTGTGATGAAAATTTTTTTTGTTCTGCTCATAGAAACATGTTGATTTGTCTAAAACTTGTGTAATGTTGAGGCCGAAGTCGGCAGAAAAGGTAAAAAAAATAGGAAGTGACGTGTGTTTTTGGGGGGTATGCATGGGGATCATGTTATTGTTGTAGTGTTTGATGAGTAACATTAATGAATTTAATTTGTAAAAATAGCGTTTTCCTGTAGTGGAACCCCAGCATGGTCTTTCCCTTCAGTAAACAAATACGAGCCCTAAGAAATTGTGGAACCCTGAGATCGAGCTAGCCGAGGCGCCTAGGATATCAATTTTATCAGTTCTTTAACATTTTATTCGATTTTTATTCCATAAAAATCACGCTCTGCCACAATACCCTGATGCATCGTGACATTCTCATAACTACGAAAAGACAAAAAGACGAACAGAAGAGGAAACTATTAGCGACAATGATACAGGAGGATGACTTTATACGGTATAATGATTATGGTGAATACACCTATAAGAGAAAGCTGGGATCGGCAATTACAGACTTAACGCTGACTAATCAATGGATGGAATCCGAACCCTCATTCTTGCGCATAGTGAACGGAGCGGAGAATAATCACGCGACTATATCGATAACAGAGACGGACAGTTAGATGAGAGAGATCGGGGAAGGAGGGATCTGAAAGAGGGAAAGGCTAGCCTGAGAAAGGAACCGATATAGATGAGAAAGCAAGACAATGAAAGAGCAATAGAGAATGTGCAAATAGAAATATTGGAAGTAATTTATGAATGAATAGGGGTGGGGTGGAAAATCTTTTAGAAAAGACAAGGTATGGTGGAATAAAGAATTAGGACAGACGAAGAGGACAAACAAATTGAGACAGGATGAAAACGAAACATGGCTGCGAGACGCGATTTCAAGGTGGGAGTCATGAGAGAGTAAAGTGAAGAATCGGGCAAACTTTGTACAGAAGGCAATGCAGCAATGTTATTGGGATATGTCCTTCGACACAGCAACTAGAAAAGTAAAGGAAGAGATATGGTAAAGTATCACCAAAAAAAGAACATGGGAAAAAATAGCGAATATTCTATTAGATGGGATATTCCCATACAAGGTTAAGACACCAAGATGTAGACAATGATGGAGGCGAGTATTCTACCGAAGGCGGACTAGACCAAATACAGATAACGAAGACAGGATTGGACAATGAAGGAAAAGTTCCAAGTTGTGACAATATAACACATGACGTAATTAAGGAAGAATAAAAAGCAATGCCGGGAAGATTTTTCAGACACGAATGCAACAAGCATATCCCCCAAAACCATAAAAAACGAGGTTCTAAAAAAAAGGCCAATTGCCCTTGTGCCAACAAAGGGAAAAGTGCTCTGTGTGGGTTTTTTTTAGCTCGTCAACGTCGGGGTCATTAGACTGACGTCTGGAGAACTGTTTTCGTCATGAGAGGTCGCAGAGCAGACATGAGGAGAGGAAGAGGTCGGGTTCGCTAAACCTCGATAGTTTTTATCCCACCGCACTATCGTTAATGAAGACTTTAGACATTGAAAACTAAATGCCATTTCAAGATCTGCAGAAGAAAAAAGCGTTTCTGTGTTGAAAATTATTTTTGAAGTTTATTTTCTTAATTGATGAGTTAATAGTTTTAGAATGGGGAGCGTTTTGGTGCTAGTTTTATTTTAGTTTGGCTCGAGTAAATAAATTTTTAATTTTATAAGTCTTTCAATAGAATGAACAAATAGAGATAAATTGGAATGGGTCAGTATTTGTGTCAAAAAATTACATACTATTTAGTATAGATTTAAAACCATTGAATAATCAAAATTCCATTATTTTAAAGATTTTTCTAAATAGCTTTGTTTTCATTGTCAAAGATGACATACTATAAGAGTCCAATAGTATTTTGAATACATCAATATCACTATTGTGGTTTAAAGAGTGCTAAATAAAAGTACTGCACATACCTTTTCTTTAAAATTTGACGATACCTTTAAAAATGCGTAATTCCATGTCTGGAACACTTTACACTTCATCACTGACATCTTTAAAAGGGAAAAGAAAATGAAGGGAAAATTAAAAACCACATAATAAAATATATATGTATATATAAAAAAAGGGGGTTTTCTTTAATAAATCAACTTTTATTTTATCATCTCACAAACAGAAGAACAAGATATTGTTTAGTCACATACAATTTTACAATTTCTAATTTTGTTCAGAATAAATTACTTCCAACCTCTCAGTATACTTTATTTACTAAACTAACAACTTAATTGAAGCATTTAAATTGGTACTATCAAATCCATCAATACGATACACTCCATTTTACTCAGAAAATGTGCATTACAAAATGAAAGGAATGTCCTGAAAGATGTGTGCTCAAGAATTGTTTAGATAATGTAAAACAAATCAGTTAAGACAGTGGTCCCATCATGGAGGTCTTTCTTCCAAATTTATGGAGTCCAGATTATCGCAAATCTTACAAAAACTATGTCAGGATTGTCAACTTGACTAGCCATTGTATACACAAAGTAACCACTATTGAACTAAAAGAGGTGATATTAGCTGCGGCACAAATTTGTATTAACTGCTAAAGAATGGGCTTATTTTCTCCTCTTAGTTAATGAAGGTACATCAATCAAATGCACTTTTGCAAAACAATAGTTAAAGAGGTTTAACACAAGGAGAA
Organism: Laupala kohalensis; assembly: GCA_002313205.1. Taxonomy (NCBI): domain Eukaryota; kingdom Metazoa; phylum Arthropoda; class Insecta; order Orthoptera; family Trigonidiidae; genus Laupala; species Laupala kohalensis. The sequence continues at coordinate 44,071 of NNCF01129300.1, forward strand.
AAAACTGATATATATTCTAGAGTAGAATGTACAAGTGCTACAACACTTAGGTTCATTCATCCTTTGGCACCTTGTGGAAAGTATAATTCAACATGATATATTCTTTCCCTCAAATCCTTTAGCCAAATCATGTGGTCTCCATAGACTTTATCACAAATAAGTCATGGAATACAAAAGCATGTGTGATACAAAGGCAAGAGAAACTGATTATGATTGGAAGATCAAATATATGTGTCGTGCTCTTCTTTCCTCAACCACAATATAGAAACGGGAACTTAGCCAGAGAACAATTCCGTGGCAAAATTGTTAATAAAATTAATATTTTATATATACATATTGGACTTCAATCAAATAGTAACTGTTAATATTTTGAAGTAATGTCCGCCTACTTTAGCCATGTTATAATAAAATAGTTTTAAAAAAATGAATGACTTGAAACGTTTACTTTTGTAATCATGGCTAGTAAATGAACACTTGATAACAAATATAAATGTTAAACATCAATAAACATTCTTCTTTAAATCAAAATAATCATTTAATTTTGAACAACTAATAACGCCACTAAGCTCTTAAGTAATTATACTAATATTTTGAAAGTAATCTCAAAATTTTGTCTCATTGCAGGTATTATATCTGCATTGACTATAGTCAGTTGTAAAAATATTGCAGAGTTCTAATTAATTAATCATTTGCACAATTGATTATTTACTGCTGGACGAGGACACTTACTTTGCGAATAGTAAATACGATGATAAATCTTTGTTTCACTCTCGGTTTCTCGAGAATCTCATTATCTTCAATCACATGATACAACTGACATTTGTGTGAGAATATTACTCTTTCAGAGTTTTTGTTGAATGATTCTTCTCAATGCCATGTGAGGTTTGACAATCTTGACACCGCTGTGTTCCCATTTTCATTTGCTGTTGTTTTATTTTTTAGCTGTGAGAAGCCAATACTTGCAACAAGATATCAAAAAAATTTGTCTGAGCATGTTTCTTCTTACAAGCCTATACTAATTTAGTGTCACATTATTTAACATTTTGTGGAACAATAGTTTCAAAATTCATCTGCATTGGATAAGGAATGGTTCCAACTAGCATTTGAAAAGTTTTTTGAGCATGCATTAGCCTAAGGAACACTTTAAGAGATATAATACCTTTTGAGACAAATGTGCAAACTAATCAGAAAAAAAGGAAACCCAAAAATAAGATTTAATAACAAGTGAATTTTATATAAAAATAGATGTAAGGTGCGCAGAAATAATATAATTAAAATTAATTTTTCAAATTACACTTACAATGAATTTTCAAAGTAAAAATATATTACAATAGTAATTCAACACATACATAAAATTTGCAAATAAAATAACAACAGTCTTAGATTTTTCATCTCAAACACAATAAAAATATAGATTTTAAAAGAATTATTTATTATATTGGAATGCAGAAAAGGTTCTCTTTGGAGATGATGTATCCAAAAACAGACCACAAATCAGAAGCCAATGGTCAATGAATGACCCACAACATCACAAGACAAGATCCTGAAACGTTGAAAGAATAACTTACAGAATACAAGTTCAAATTATATGGAAGAAGGAACATTCCTCTCAAAAAACTAAGAACTTGTCATTTAGGTTATTTACCTAAATAAAAAATGGACTCTTACAAAATATCTGTGACAAAAATCCCCACAGAAAGTTCCGAAAATAGTTCCCATTGTAGTAGAAGTCACTACCGTTCAACTATGATATTGAATCATGAAAACAAAATCTTAATATTGTTTTTATCACAGTAGATTTGGACCTAGAAAATTTTCCACAATAAAATTTATGAAAATAAAATAACAATTCATACATTCTACGGAATGTCAATAGAATTTTCTGTTAAAAAAAAAACTAAATGCAAGCAATATAACAGTATATAGGAATTCAAGTTTGTAGCATAAAAATTTGTGTACAACTTTTTGTAAAATAATACATATTGCACAGCTCCAAGATTAAAATTCACATAAGAGATACTAAAAGAGAGCTCTACAAATTCAACAAGGTTGCCAATAAGTACACACATTCTTAAAAAATGTAACAAAATAAGAAATTTCTACTTTGTCAGATAAAACATTTGGAGTATAAAATAAATATTAAAAACTCAAACAAAAGAGAGATTTGAAGTTTTGTAAGGAATGTAAGTCATCACCCACATAACTGCGTCATCAGTCTTGCAGAACACTAGCTAGAACAAAGTGCCTGGCATTCATCAACATGGCAGCAGCTCCTAAATACTCAATTCCAATTGGTGAATAAATGGAGCGTTAGTGTATGCATCATACAAAAAATACATCTAAATAAACCAGCCCATACAGCAAAAAATACATCTAAATAAACAAGCTTGGATGTTTGCTTTCTAAATAAGCAAACTTCAACCCAATTCCTAACTGACCAAACACAGCTAACAACTAATCATCTTCAAGGCTCAAGTCTTCACTTCTTCTCATTCCTTCACTTCTTCCCACTGGGCCAGATGTGGTTGAACAAATCCATGAAGGAATCATAGATCATGAAGGTTATAGCAACATCGAGACAGACCCTGCAGAGACGCGGAACAGTCCCTTTGTAGAACCTATGAGCAGCAACAAATTAAGGTTAAGAAAGCAACAACTCAGTCAAGACAACACCTCACGTCGCGGCCTCGGAGGAGGGAGTTGTTTACTCACGCTCTGGGTCCTTCGTTTCGCAAAATCTGGATAAAGCAATCCCAAGTGTTCTTGTACTTATGAGCCTCCAATCCCTAAAATTAAATAAAAATATTTTTTCCAAGAACAATTTTGGGTATAAGGACTGTGGGAAAGGGATTAATTTGTAAACCATTTAACTCTACTTATACTCATTGAAGTGTGAATTCACTCACCAAACTAAATGAGAGGTAAATAGGGTTAACAAATCACCAAATTAAATGTCTCAGGATTTTATAAGACATATGTAAAATTTTAAAAAGTCCATGTATACAAGATATCCAATGAAAGTTTGACACAAAAGAATTTTTTTGGTGTAGTATTTTGAAATATATACATTTTTTGGAGAAAAACAGCCCTTTCATTTGCATTATTTGGGCTATTTTTCATTTTGATTTTGGTTTTAATATGTTAGGAGATGAATCACTTCTTTAGTTTCAAGAAAGAAAAGATAGTGAACATTTTATGAAGATAACATTTCACAAATAATTGGTGGAACAACAAATTTATAATACCTGCATACAATAATAGAGAATAATTTAGTACCATAAAATAAAGAAGGAAACTTTATTCATGAGTATTTCATCAAAAAAAAAATCTTCACAAACAGAGAGAACATATGCTTTATTTCATACCTGCATGCGAGTTTTCACCACATCGAGTGGTGTGTTACCAAACACAGATGCAGCTCCTGCAATTGCTCCGAAGCCTCCAACAATAGGCTTTGGTACATTCTTCTTGGGATCTCCACCCCTGTACCAGTCTTTCAGAGTCTCCATAACGTAAAAGCGTATCGCTTGATTAGACCCCTGCTTCAGAATGGTGGCAGTCACACCTTGGTACAAACCTCTGAAACCTGCAACAAATGTGAACTAGACATCAAAAATAAAAACTATTGAATTAGATCTTAAAAAAGGAAGCTCAGTGCTAACAACCTCAAAAGCTTGCAAAGTGCCACCATCATAATAATAGGAGAGGTACGAGCTGAGCCAAGTGCCACCGAGCTTTTACAGCTGATAGTGAATGTTGTCTACAACAATACTGCAAATTGTAACCCTTCTTTTCTTGAATTTTTGTCTCCAATCATTCATGTTTGTTATGCGATAGGGACTTTGCCCATATCAAGAAGTGTAAAAGGACTTTGCCCATATCAAGAAGAAATAAAGTGTCAAATACCCAAAGACCTGGTTAAACATAAAGGGAATGCAACACTGAACAATTCCTTCACAGTTACTATGCTCCAACCTGACAAGTTTTATGATTAAAAAAAGCAGCCGATTCAAACAACCGCACGACAAAACTAAATACTTTCAAATACAGCTGGATTAGGGTTGGAAAAGCCACACCCGAGTCAAGATAAGAACAATGTTTAACGAACTTTAAGCATGGAGCACCTGCAAGGTTCTCAGGAAAAAGGTTGCCACCAACATAAGCAAGGGCTTGGTTTTAACACTACAACGTATCAGCTGAGTAGAGGAGGGATCTGCGACATATCCTGCTGTACTTTAAGGAAGATAATCATGCGTTCTTCAAAGAATTAATCAATTAAAATTATACCTCCTCTTTAGAAGTTAAAAAACGGGTTCAAAATATAAAAATGCATGACAATGATCTTGTCCAATGTTTAATATTGTAAAATTACACTAATAAATGGTTAATATTACCGGGAGGGTTGAGACTTATTCCATTAGCACTTACCTTATTATGGGAGATACAGACAAGACACTGAGAACGTTCTACATTTTTCTGAATAACTTTTCTTACTTTTTTCTTCATTCACAGGAGGAAGTCAATTTTAAAAAATGATTTTCACCATGGTCTAGAGATGTGGTAACATCGTTTAAGAAAGAAAATATGGCGATTGTAGTGGAAAAGGATTTCCTAAAACCATGTTGATCGTCAGAGAGAATGTTATTTTTTGATAAAAATCTAGAAAATCTTATACAACAATTTTTCTAGGAGTTTTCAGAAAGTGGATAGTAGAGATAATGGTCGGTAATTTCCAATATTAAGTTTGTTTCCTTTCATGTGTAGAGGTTTCACTTTAGCTCTCTTAAATATGGTGGGAACACCCCTTCCGATAAAGAACTATTAAAAATATTTATGAGTGGATTTAATATAGTGTGGGACGAAAATTTAACAATAAATCATATCATCTATGCCTGTTGAAAATTTGCTTTTTAATGAGCTGACGATTCTCATGACTTCACTGGCGTCAGTTTCAGAAGTGAGCATAGAATTGGGTACGTGGGTGGATATAATTGGAGGACATTGATTTGGATATATTGAGTTCATTATTTTACATACTTCTGAGAAGTAAGAATTAAACAAATTTGCAATGTCCTGAGGATTTGATATGATTTTGTCATTGTTTAGTAGAGAAATATTTTCTTTGCGATTATCAGAATTTTAACAATATTCCACATGGCTTTCATCCGATTGTTCGATTTAAGTACCTGTCTGTAGTTTTCCATAACTTTAGCTGCATAGACTACTTTTTTAAGAATAGTCTTATATTTACAAAACTAATTTTATTATAGAATAGTCTTATATTTACAAAACTAATTTTATTATAGAATAGTCTTATATTTACAAAACTAATTTTATAATAGAATAGT
>NNCF01129300.1:49461-71502 GCA_002313205.1 Laupala kohalensis
CACACACACACACAAAACATACACCACACACACACACAAAACATACACCACACACACACACAAAACATACACCACACACACACAAAACATACACCACACACACACACAAAACATACATCACACACACACACAAAACATACATCACACACACACAAAACATACATCACACACACACAAAACATACATCACACCCACACAAAACATACATCACACACACAAAACATACATCACACACACATAACACATATCACACTCACACATACACCACACATACATAACATACATCGCACACACAGAAAAGTATCAATGTAATATGATGTTTCAACAGTGAAACTGAAAATTTTCCAGTTACACAAATAGCAATAGCAAACTGTAAATTTCAGTATCAGACAATATTGAGCATATTCGCAGTAGACTTGGACTAACTCAAAATATTGCCAAACAATGTAAATGTGTATCCATACTACTACATGCAAGAACATCATCCCTAGTTACAGTCATATTATTATTATTCATTATGTTTTCCTCTACAACCTTAAAAAAAATCGGTAGGACAATATTATCTGGAGATACACAGGAATCACAAAATAAAGACATTAAACAAAACAATGAATATTTTCATAATACACTTCCATTGAAACGCCTTGTTTCAAGTTTTTCATCACGTACTAGCATCATTGGACTTATCTTTTTTTTTTGTGGGGCCTTACGGCTCGTCGACATTGAGGTCATTGAAGCCCTAAAAACTTTTAGAGGTAGGGAAAATGCAGTTACGCTCTAGGGAGAGATAATATGACTCTCCCCGCGTGTGGGACTCACCGAACGACTCAACCATACACACTAAAAACCCTCCTGAATTACAACATACCAAAACACATCTCTAAACTAAAAATCAAAACATTGAGGACAAAAAATGAGGAAAATGAAAGATATCCTAGCCCTAATAGCGTCAGGATCGAAAAGAACAAGAGGTGACCAAGGAAGGTGAAGAAAGAGAAAGGAAGGAGCCTTACACAAGTAGGTGGAAGTACTGCCAGAGGCCCTGTGTTCACAAAACACGTACTTACTGGATGTAAGTCGGCTTGACTTATCATTGTGTAGGGTTGCCATCAACAAAAACTACGACATCTACGACAAGGAGATAAAACCCTCTAGATTTTTGAACTAAAATCCAGACAATATTGTGTAGAATAATTTCCATCCTTCACAACAACAAAATAATTTCAACTTGTTATTATGAGTTATTAATTATATAATAATGTGCTTTCATAATACGATAAATATCATTTAAGCAAACTGACTAGATCGAAAACAAATTTTCTCACGAACATACCAGTCAGGTTTATTAACATTTTCGATGTTTAGACTCCTCAAATGGGTAGCCCGCCTTGAGACTACAATATAAAAAAATATACAAATACATATTTGAGGGGCCGAAACGACGAAAATATACATAAAATTGACTGGCATGTTCGTGAGGAAATTTGGTTTGGATTTTATTTCAACCAGCGATACCTGTTCTTTATGAATTGACTAGATAATTCTCTGTATTGAAAGGGAAAAAAACTTGCTAGTACAATTCAAGAACAATTTTTTTATTTTTATCTTTCACATAAAAAACTAATAAATGAAGCTCTTAGTTACAAAAACAATCATCTTAAAACTAATCCAGTAACTGTGGCCTACGTAAAAATACGCATCGCTTTCGCACGATCGCAACGACTGGTCTTCGTTGCTTGGGGCATTTCAAAAACCTCGACGTTCCCCGGAAACCCTTCAAAGTAGGACAAATCGCAACCCTATCAATGATTAATCCTTTACAGGTTGAAGTCTTGAACCTTTTTGTTGCATAATAAAATAAATTCTTCTCCGTAATCTACAATTGTCGGCTTGACTTGGATTGTAAATTATGTTATTGTGCGTTTTATTTGTTGGTTGTTATTTTATAAAATAAATATGATTTTCGAATAACATAATTTATTCTTGAAATATATATCCACTACCGTAACATTATCTGTATAGCCCAATCCTAAACCGGTTTTTCTCGAAGTTTCCCTTGGGCACTTCGATCGGTCTCTTGCTTGCTCCCGAAGGGTTAATGAGCTTATTGTCCTCAACTTCGCCATTCGCAATTTTTAACTATTTTCTAGCGAGTAAATTGTGACAGTGAACGTGAAAATTAGCAAGCTCCAATCCAAATAACGAAAAAATATGTGGTTTTATTATTATTGAACGATAAAAAAGATTTAATGTTAAGTGTATAACATTCTGGTATTACTTTCTGCATCATACCTATTAACCGCGAAAGATGCTCCTAATGACGACTAAAATAAATAATGCTTATTTCGGAAACAAAGATACGCCACGACGATTGTTCGAGCTGAACGAGGATAAAAGTCGAAACAACCCGGCTCACTGTAACCATAATTCCGGCCTCGAGTTGTGTTCACAATTGGCGTCAGAAGGAAACTACTACTAATCAACCTCATGAATAATAATAAAAACACTTCCATTACACATGGTTCTCTGTATTCGGAAATCCAATATTCTCAACATTCATTTTCAAATACTGGTGCTGCATTGATGATTACTATCATTCCAACAACAGTCATTTTCTCTCTAATAAGCATAATGTACGATACAAATTCGTAAAAATTTACAGCTGACGTCAGTAAAAGGCGCAGTGCAGTTTGTTCACAAAGAGGAAAAACACCTTTGCGAAACTTATATATGGTGACGTCAACGAAAAGCTTTCACCATTTCGTACAATAAATTATTGTGGTTACAGCGAAAACGAAAGGTTCTTAAATGCAAAGTTGAACTATAATATACTATCTGCTTCGAAGTCTCCGTAGTAAATTATTTTACAAAGGCAGATAACCTAGTGAACTATGATAAACTGCAAAATGAAACAATCTGGAAATACTCCAACAGCGTTTTAATATGAGTGAAATGTGACACACATTCTTCAACAAACATTAAAAAATAAATAATAAAAACAACAACAGATTCTCCATGAATTTGAAATATACCTCACAAGCTTTACAATCATAAATAAATATGAACAAATAGAGTACAATCCAATAAAAAAAACTGCTAATGACCACAAGGAGAAGAAACTCCAGAACCAAGCAAGGGAATACACAAATTTCGATTACAGATTTTTTCAAAGGGAAAAAGGAACCTGTACTACAGGCAACACATTATGAACATAAACATAATCTTGGTTGGATTTGGATGGATCTTAATTCCGTTCAAATAAAGGCTACATAAAATATGAGTAATACAGTTGAAGTGGATGTTTTCAGTCTGCTACAAATAGAGACAAAAGAGAAGGGAAAAAATTAAATTATTATAAATATAAATAATAATGTGATATAAATAAAACTGTTTTTATAAAGTTTGGTAACTATTCAGATAGTTTACACCAAAAAATAAATCTATCTATAAATGGTATTGAAATTAATAGAGGAACTAATTGTAAATATTTAGGTATATGATTGGACCAACATTTAAGATGGGATATACATATTCATACGCTCATAAACAGATTGAAATATTATGCACACATTTTCAAAAAATTGAGAATCCTCCTGAATCCCAAATCATTACTCATATTATACCATGCATTATACAATAGTATTGCCACCTATGAAATCTTAGCATTGGGCGGAGCTTACTCAACCGAACTTGCAAAACTCCAAAATTTACAAACAAAAATATTAAAAATAATAAACATAGCTCCCAATATCAATCTGAGCACAAGGAAAGTAATTATACTTGAAAGTATGTTATATAATTATAATGTATTAAGTAAAAATTTACTGACTACAATTTCTACTCGAAATAGAGGGATTAATATCCCTACACATACTAAAACAATAAGCAAAAAAGCCATTTTGTGATTGCTTGTAAATACTATGGTCGTTTGACAATAAATCTCAAAACTCTCAATTTTGGCAAAAAGTGCATTAAACGAAAGCTTGGGCAGTGGCTAGCTTTGATTAATATTGAAGAATAGTTATCAATATCTATTTTAAAATTGCTATACTGATTATAAATTTTATTATTTACATTTTAGAAATATAAATGTTGCATATTTGTATTAATTCACTGATGCACGTCAATACATAGTTTCAATTCATATTATTTAATTCCTTTTACTTACTTTTAGTACTTGTACCTTCTGTGCACAGATGACTTGTTCATCTCTACAGAATTATTTTATACAACTTATGTACACTGTATTACGGTAAAATAAATTGAATTGAATTAATTGTCTTTTGTTTTTGATTATAGTATTTATACTTGCAAACAAACTATGTATTATCTATACACTGCTCATTTTCTAAACAAAAACATTTCCAGCAGTAAAAATTAATTCACATATGTTTCTAACAATATTATAAAATTTTAATTAATTCTAGAAATTGGTACATGGGTAATAAATAAATCCTACATTGAAAAAGTATTTCGCAACTCTTCGACTTCTTGTCACTATTATAAAACCCAAAGCGGAGAGAATTTTGAGCTGGTGAGCAAGTATCTATTACAGTTTGACAGATGGAAAGGTGATTTCACAGAGCTGACATGAAGATGGAACTTGAGGCATCCACTCCACACAATGAGTATTCTTTTCCACACCTCTACGTCAGAAGAGGTCAACATCGGGATAAAAGGTGCACAGAAGAGAAGAAACAACAATTTCTTCAAGCAATAGTTCACAGTCCAAAATTACAACCTGAATTTCCAATCATAATTATTAATTGTGACACTTCTAGTAACATCAGTTATTTTATGTTTGTTATCATGCGCCATAAAGTCTCGAGGGAAGCATACAAATCACGGGCCACCAGTTGGATGGCGCTGCAATAAATGATTTTCTCGCGACTTACACGATACATTTATTCTCAAGTAACATTGACTATATCATAGCTTAATAGTTGCTGGAACACTTTCACCTAAAGCATTATCTTATTCTCGGCCATATAAAATTAAGTTCCATTTCGTAATTGTCTATAAAAGTTGGTTTCTAGTCTGCATCTTTGAGGAATTGAAAGAAATGTTTTTAGCAAATAGTTCTCCACTCCCCATAAGGAGTTGTGAACTGTTGAATGGATATTGAACCAAATTTAAACTTAACTTAAATCAAAGCAACAGTAGGGGAAGGGAGCTGGAAGGGAGAGAGGGGGTTCATAAATTGTTTAAAAATTGCATGAATTTTAAAAGATTTCTCACCTTGCTCACTCACAATCGTCCTTACTCCGTGGAAGAAACCTCTAAAGCGAGGGTTTTCAGATCGTTGATCATTTATAAATTTCACTTTCACCGTCTCCATGGGTGTCACTGCGAATATGGCTTCACAAACGCCAGCACCCAAACCACAAAGTAAGCGCCTTCCTGGTGACAAATTCCCCTTTTCATCCACCATCCGGTGTTTGAAGGACTCAAAAGCACCAAACCTGCACAGTTGTACAATTTACATGCAACACACATCGTGATAAATCATCTTACTTTGGCTTATTGATTTACAATATGTAGTGTTCTGAAGCCTAGTGGAATCCAAAGTACTCAAATGGTTTAATTTGGGTTTAATTATCTTCAGTTCTTGACCTTTTACTTTCAACTACAAGGGAGGTTCTTAAGGAAAGATCACTCTTTAAAAAAATACACATATCTACACATGCCAACGTTTCAACACATTTATTGTCTTTGTCAGGGCTTGTACATCATTACACCATACTATGTATATTAAATCTTATGCCACTGAATAAATTTTCAACTCTTAACTAATATAAAAAATATAATAGTAATAAAAAAAAAAGATTATATGTGAATGTTGAAAATGTATTCTCTATCCTGCAATGATTTAAGGTATCAATAGTAACCTAATTATAAAAAAGTATAGTATAAAATTAACCGACAAAGGTTTAAAATAAGTTTCAAAAATGTAACAGGAATAGCTTCCTAATGGAACCTACCTGACAGCAGATTTTGGAATAGATCCATACACGAGCACACTGAGACCTCTATAGAGACCACGAAAGCCATTTTTCTTAACCGTTTGTTTCACACAATCGATAATTCCCGAGTACTGTTTCGCTTTTCCTGATTTTTCATCTAATTGCAATTGCGTTTTTACATATTCTGTTGGATATGTTATACAGATTTCAATTCCTCCAGTAACGCCACCTGAGTAAAAATATCTATGTTAGATTACTACATCATAAATGTGAAAAGCAAACATTAGATAGGTCTACAGTAACAATTACTCCCTTACATCGAATTTGCGTCTTAGGTCTTAAACATGTGATAAGCACCAAGGTCTTAATTTAAGTGACACTATTAATATTTGTAAGAAGAAATATTTGAAATTAAATTTTCTAAGAACATAAGTAGTAAGTGTACTCTTTAACAAATTGTATTCCCTAAAGCAAAATTATAATTTAATAATCATTTTCACTTAGATAATTGTAAAATACCACCAAAAATGTTTAAATAGATCTAAAATGTTCACAATACACAGAAAATCTCATATAACAAAAAATTAGTCTTCCCCTATTCCTAAGATTACTTTTCTGAATATTTACAAAAGTAAATGTATTTACAGATGAAAAGCAATAGTTTTGTACACCATGATAATCAGAAGATGACATGAATAATTTTATATTCATATTTTATTTAATAAAAACTTGTTTCTTTTTGCCTTTATTTATTTGGGCCAAACTTTAGCAGTTGGTCCAACAAGGGTTCGAAAAGATAATTAATGTCATAATACTACAAATATTATTGCGGTTCCGAAAATATAAGCCGTATTCTTCGCACCGGTTTCGACGCGAAGCTCAATTCCTCAACTTCGTTTAAACAAGACCCGCTTAATGAGGCTACCACTCTGTGGATACATCATGCAATGTTAATTCGACAACCTTGACAACACATGTCCCTCACAAAATTACGTAAGAGCCACTTGTAAAGCACGCGTCGTACTGACAACGCTCCCACTGTCATATCAGTGAAACAAAGAAACTCGTCTGGCGGGAAGTATATTGAAAAACAAAAAAAACAATAGGATGAGCCTGAGAGTCTTGGGTGTGTATGACAGCGAAATAAAGGAATACAGAGATAGAAGGGGGGGGAGGGGGTAATTCAAACGGCATCGCGCTGAAGATATCGAGTTTTCTTCTCACACAAGAGCAGTATGCTGTATAACTTTTTGAATAAATATGACAATTATTTAACATAACTTCCTAACGTGTGTTCGCGGAACAAAGGCATTCGTACGATTCACGCGAATTCTTAATAACAATCCCAATCTTGTCTTTCTTTCTGATTCCATGCCAAGGGGGCGTGACCTCGGGGACACCGGGCGCACCTGCTACAATGCCTTTCAGTCCTATGTTGCCGTTGCCCGCAGCAGCAGCCGCGCCGTACTCCCGCATCCATGGGCGCAGGAACGGATTGCGGAACTTGGTTTTATCCATGTTCATATTTCCACTGTCACACGCAGCCTGATGCAAAATGCCTTTCACTCACGCAGCTGGCAAATGTGACATAACCTACACTACGACGAGACTTTGAGAGTACCGAACATGCAATCACAAGAGTTCGACGTGCTTGGACGTGCTCGTCGTCACACTGGCAGCGACTAGCAGTGTGGCTGCGGCGAGAGCTAAATCGTGAACGATCGTGAATCACAGTTCAGCGTGTTTTGCCACCACTATCGTGTCGCGATAGCCTCCTTCCCAACGAAAGCAACCATTCACGAGCCTTTTTGTTTAAGGTGATGTCACACGCTTATGTCATGGCCTGAGTAGTGGACGCGCATAATAACTGTACTGCTAATTACAGCCCACATCCTTCCTCGTCGAAGTCCCAGTGCCCCAGTGACGCGTTGATGACAAGGGGGAAACGGGATATTCGATCTGGTTCGACCAATGAACACACTCATACTTCACGCCACTAAACGTTGGTACACAGCCATTCGTTCGTTGCGCTTTTACGATTTCCAGTGTTCCCAATGTGACGTTGTCTCTTCTCCTTGCGTTTTATTATTTCATTTATAATTATTCTTTCCTAACGCCTCATAAAGGCGATAGCACAGAACAGTCGTAAATGTTACATTATTCCAACACTGTTCACATTCTCTGTTCCTAAAAGATCGATAAATTATCTGAATATGGTAAAGCTGTAGGATGTCACGATTCAAACATACACGGTGGAAAAACCATTATAGTCTGTGGGAAAAACTTAGAAAATGGAGGCCTCTATCGAAATCTCGAAAAGACATAACTGGATGTATTTTGTTATGCGTATAAAGAAACACCTCAATTACAATAGAAACGAATACTAGCTCTCTTACTGCGCTTATTACTGGCGAAAGATTAGCATATTCCATGCGATAGAATAAGGAAATCTATATACTTTTATTGATTTCCATTTAAATACATTTTTGAGTCATACCAATAAAAGTGCTGTAAAATATGGGATATATTAATTTTTCACCTATGGTATTTGCTTATTTGAGAATTACCAACGAGCTTGAGTCCTTTTTTAAAATAAATGCAAATTATACGAAAATAAATTTTACGAAGCTGCTTAATTTTTCTAATGAAAGTGGAAGTCCATTCCAGTTTCGCTTAAGTCTTGTACTGGAATAATAATAATAGTTTGAAACTAAAGGATTACAAGCAAACTCTTGTAGTAATTTACCATGGTGTAAATTATACACTATACTAAATTAAATATTATTTTAATTTATCTCTATAGGAAAACATTTTACAAAAAATTAGAAAAGTTTAAATATACAATGTTTATTAAATTAATAAAATAGTGAAAAAATGAAGCAGTTTCCCTAGAGAATAAACTTTGTTAACTTAAAAATCTGAATTTAATGGATCCTGATTATTTAGCCATTAATATAAAAAATATTTTACTCATTTATGTTCATGGAGTGTTCCATAATAAATTATAATCGGCATTTTACTGTAAAAACCTCTTTAGTTTGGGATTCTATAATCTAGAATATTCTATAATCCAGCATCACCAACAGTGACCAGTAATTTAGAAAACTGCTGTTTTAATTCATTTTTCAAAAAGTGTCCTTGGTGTGTCTATAATTTGAGACCCTTAACTTAATTTTTTTTTTCTTAATTCCATTTTCTTTCTTTATTACAATTGATCCTAAATACACTTTTATGTATTATAATTAATCAGTTTAAGTAAGTGTAAGTGGCTGATGAATTATTACTACAATTTTATTGTATTGACTCCAGTGTGTATTCCCTAAGTAAGTTACGTCAGACTTTTGTGTGTTGTAAGTAGGAATCATGTTGACTGATGGAAGTCGCAGGTTGGCATTTTTAGGACTTCAACTGCAACTGCAAGAGAGCAACTGAGTCTTTGTCAATAGAATTTTAACAACTACAAATTAAATAGTATTACACCATTCAAATAGAGAGATGTTTGTGAAAGATAACAGGAAAACATTAAGGTGCTCAATTTTCTGACATTCAAAATAAGAAGGGCTTTTACAGCTTGACAATAATAACCAAACAATGAAGACGACATTTATTCCTCTTATAGCTTTCAAGTGTTACAGTTGCTGCAAATTAAGGGAATTGAATGAAGGGATGCATTGATGAAATGAGATAGTGAATGGCACTGGAAGCGGATGTACAGCCAAAAAGCCCTCTGTCTCCTTTTATGAAAAATTCCACTCGTCTTAGTGAGGGTTTCAACAACTGTTTCTGGTGATCATTGAATGCTTTAATGATTAGACAAATGCTGAGATACTTACATGTCGAGATGCCAATAACGAAAACAATTAGTACAATGTAAAGTGTTTATGAAGAATGGAATTATTATATGTACCTGTAACTGTTAACTTTCATCTTTACCTGAATGTACTCATCATGGAGCAGATTTTTCTCAGTTTTTTCCTTTGGGTTGTACCAGATCGATATAGAAGGGCTATAGGCTCAGGCCAAGGGGGATAATACCAATAAAAAAAATTATTAATCTCAAATCTTGAGTGATTTTAAGTTATAATTTATTATCAATATTATTGGAATAATTAAAAGATTTGTTAAATAATACTAAAATACCTAACTTCATCCATATTCTATTGAAAATAAATTTGTTTATCTTCTGTAGATATTATGACAAGCAGCAAAGTAGTTTTACTCTTATTTTAGGGTGAGCATGTTGTGATTTTGCCTTGAGGCATTGAAATGTTTAATTTGCCACTGCCTTAGGGCCCTTAGTTCGGAATTGATGAGATGTTCTCTAGCTTGCTTGGTGAGTAAATTAGTTTTTGGTCCTTCACACGGTCATACATAGTTTATAATTGCCCTTTTTATCATTTATTTACTTATTTATTGATTTATCTTATTTTTAGAAGAGTACTTTTGCCAGCATCGTCATAGAACATAACTTAACCAAGGAAATTGTTGGACGGATGTTTATATGTTGGTTTTGTTTAGTAATCATATCTATACTGTTCACTAAATATTTATCAAATTGGGTGTAGTTGTCTGAAACAGTGTGGATAATCCGGAGCAATATCTAAAATTTTACAATGTATTCAGAGAAATTCACAAAAGTCCAGAGCAGGTAATAGCAGTTGATTGAGTGTGAAGTGTGGAGAGTATGTTGGAGACAGGGTCATCCAGGATTTGGCTACAGAGAGGAACATCTGTGGTGTGTATGAAATAATATGTTACGAAGGCTCATATTTGATTTCCATTGAAAATGTTTATATTAACATAAACTCAATATTGACTCAATCATTTATACGTGCATTACACTAACAATCCTTTATATCAAATTAACCACAGTAATATTATGTTTCTCAGTTTTCTTGTTGAAGGGAATAGGAGGCAGGGGATCTAGAACCCTGGACCTACACTTTTATTAACCCTTAGTAAGAAGGCCGTTACCACACCTATAGGTCACATTATCCTGCAATCAGGTGGATCCCATACTTCACAGGGTTCATATGTTAGCAAACTAATTTCCTTATTTTCATGGTAAAGATAGGTCCTGTCCCATGTTATTGTCTCACATGTGGAATAATTATGTACAGTGATGTTCAGAAATGATTTTGTGTGCGAGTAGCAAGAGGGAGAAATTGCTTGTCTTCCTAACTGATCTTCTCAACTGAGCATATCATTCCCTCAGGTGAAGTGGGATCCAGGGAAGAAGTGAAGCAGATCTTGATGGGGCTTTGTGGCGTACTGTAGAAAGTGAAGGAAAAGATACAGCAATGAAATGGAAGGCGAGGTCTGTACTTCTTTTTTATATAAATGCAAAAGCAGGGGGCTTGCCCAGGACTCCTGCATTGATCACAGGGGAGTTAATCACTACACCACCTGTTCACCTTCCACAACTGTACACCATTTCCACCCAGACCTAGTTTGAAATTTCTTAGTTTAAAACTATAAAAATTATTCAAAAACTACCATGGACCCAGAGTGATTCAGGAATCGTGGAATCTTACCCATAAATTATATAGACACTACTACGTCCAGGGAAAAACATACTAGTTAAACAATTTGCTGAGATGAAATCAAGATAAATATATTTCACAGTAATAGTGATGAAAATGTTGCAAAATTCGGAGAATAAAATCTTTTGTGTTTTAAGTTTTCAGTTTATTTGTTGTTATTTGTTACATCTGTTCAGTTTTGTTAGTTTTCTCTGTCAAAAATACTTGATATTTTTCAACCCTTACGCTTGGATGTCTTTGTGAAGGGCAGTTTTTGTTGCAAGAGTTGATATCTACATGAAATCATGTGAGGCATCAGCATCAGCCAGGAAGAGAGAGAGAAATGCAGAGCCATCACTTCAGGTGGTTTAACAGTAAAAAAAAGTAATGTATTGCAAATGAGATAATTAGAAAATATTTAAATAAATAGGAAACACACAAAATGAAAAAACAAAAATTAAAGAGATGGAAAAAACAAGAAAATATTTGTTATAATTCCATGTAAAGTCTGATGATAATCTTTGGTCTCTCAGGTTCAAGGTTTTAATAACCATAGTGCCAAAAATGGCATAGTTTAATTGCACCCTTCACTTTTGTTTTAATCAGATCATTCCATCATTTGTTCTCATATTTTTATGCAAATCAAGTTAATAATATAAAGAATGATAATAAAAAAACAAGTTCAAAATTTCACCTTTTTTCTTTTTAACCTTAAAAACTTTAAATACACTGAACCCATTCAAAACAAAACTCAAACAATTCTTACAACAGAAACTCTACTACAGTGTACAAGAATTCCTCTCCTCAATGGCAATAACTAATGTATGACATACAATCTGTTGCTGGTAATCATTAGAACAAAGGTACAGAAGGTGACCCATGATGCGGGAAAAGATCTAACAACATTAAATTACATTGTTTTACCATAAATATAGACCTTGACATAAATTAATAACATAAAAGTAAAATAACCAACAAGTCTTACCATAGATATTTAATAGCACTCGTCTAAATAAATATTAATATTCTGTAATAGTAAATAATTGTATTGTACTTCTACTTACTCTAAGTTAAATGAATATGGTTAAATATATCAAAATTATTATAATGTTGTTATTCTTATATGTAAATATTGTTATTGTTGTTAGTACTATGAGTATCATTGTTATGATCTATGTGGTTCAATAAAATATTATAATAATAATTATTTATCAAAATATTTTAAAATAGAAATTCTCGACCACACAACCAACCATATTTTCCCATTGTTTTATCCTAATATGCTATGTTGACCTTTTTAGCAAAGTCAAGTTTTTCATTATTTTACTACTTCTGTGATGCTGCAATCATTTTTCAAGTCTTGTCTTTGTACAGTATTGGTGTTCTTTAACTCCATTCTGTAACAAGTCGATCTTTGGGAGAATAATGATTGTTTATATTGGACTAATGTTTTGTTTAACAAAAAGGAACCAGGATCTCACTATGAAATTGTTGAATTTTGTATCTCTGGCAAAGAAGAAAAGAAAGAAAAATGTGCTTACTACCATTTTCAATATTCTGTGAACAGATCTGATATTGTAGTTGCTGCAATTTCATTCACAGCCTAAACATAACAATCATTGTCTCAGCTTGCAGTTTCACCGACAGTATCCTCCATTGTTGTTGGGTCATTTGTGCATGTGTATGTTGTACAATTTCTGTTTTGTTTGCTTTTATTATTGTCATTTATGATGATTCACTGGTATGATGACAAATCTGGATTAACCATAAGTATCTGTTGGCTCAGATAATTTTCTTTTCATATTATCAGAGATGCAGATCTTTTTATTTATACTTTATCTTATATTGACTCATCTCTTTAATTTACATCATGAAGGCATCATTAAATCTGATACAGATGATTGAATATTTAGTGTTAGTTCATTATCCTTAGTCAATTATACATTCTATATAGCCCCATAGAATTTCATGCATGCTAATTCCAGAAAGAGCATTTATATTTTTGTATCAGGTAAGGATTTTTTTTGTCATGAAAACAAAATTGTACATTTTCAAAATTATGCTATTTCTGTAACACCAATGGCTAGTTTATTGTGACTAAAATTGTTATTTTAAATATTATTAAAAATAGTATTACTGACTGAAAAATAATTATTCAAAATGGGAAAGTTGCTAAAAAATAAATCCATAGATGTTGCTATAATGACAATAAATATAACAACATGATATAACCTTTTGGAATGCTTTGTTTGATATTACACAAAATGGAAGTTAGTACACTATATTTAGCTTTTGTGTTGAGTATAAATACTATTTGTTTATTTCATTAGTTAATTTTATTAACGCATAATGTCCTTTAGTAATTACCCAGAATACTGATTCCTTTTGTTATCTATGTGACAGTTTTGTGGTTAAAAAAGTGACATCATTAGATAATGAATTTTGTGGAAAAGACATATATGCATATTTTCATATACAGCGAGAAAGACCGAGACAAAAAGTCGGTCCCACATCAAGTCTGGCATATTTATGTTGTATGATGAATATTAAGAGACCAACTCATAATAGATAAAAGTATACCGAAAAAATAAAAAATATGTATTGCTGATAGCACTGAAAATACAAAGGAAAACAATAACCGTCTTGTGGACTCTTAAACTTTCCATCAAAAATTAATGATCATAACACTACGTTAATAACAGTAAATGAACACTAAATTAAAATACATTAAACATACTTAAAGTAAGGTGCAACAAAAAGTTCATTTATGTAAAAGAATTCAGTTTTCACTAAGTCAATGCAGGAAATTACCAGTAAAATTAGAAACAATACTTTGATATTAATGCAAAAACCAAAATCAATAAAAATGATTCCTCATACACAAGGGTTGCTTTCTCAGAAGACTGAATAAAATTGTTAATTAAAGCGCTAGCAAAAACTATAAGGTGACGTCATATCTTAACTAAATTAAAATTTGGTATGAAAGTCAAAATGGTAGTAAATTATCACACACATTTTAAAAATAATTTTGTATTTACAATTTCCACATTTACCATTTAATACTACAAATCCGTGTACTATAATCATTGTAGTATGAATGATACATACCTTAAATGAATAATTTCTATAGAAGACATTATAGATATGGAAAATACAATTGGCATAATATTATGTTCACCAGTAACACCACAATAACACTCGACAGACTTTTCAATCAGAAAATCAGAATTTCTTCATGTCTTCTTTGTGATTTTTGCAGGAAAGTTAAAACTGAAGAGCTTTAAATCTATCTGACAGTTGCATGCAATGGTCAAAATGTTTTAATTTCTCAATTCACTCCATATATAACTTTCAAAATTGGATAGCCAAAGACAAATTTGGAGAACTGAACGAGTCACAAGAGAACTAGCCAGTGGAAGGTAAAGAATGACTACAATCAAAAGAAGATTCGAAGCATGAAAATAGAAGAGAAGTGTGATTAGAGGACTCCTGGTCATTGCACTATATAGGACAACTTTGCACCCACCTCCTCGCTAACAGAAGAAAAAGTTCCCAGCATAGGGGTGGAAGAGCTTCCCTCCCTTTTTACACTGATTGTGGTGTCTCAAACATTGGCTTAATAGTGAAAGAATTTAGCATTAAATTTTTGAAAATGCACTTGAAGAGTTTCCTAATGGAGTGTAGAAAACGACTTAAATTTAAATTCCAAAAAATGTAAATGTATTACGTTTTCCCGTTCAAGAGCTCCTCACATTTTTTTATTATGTAATTAATTCAGGTCCCCTGGGAAGAGTCACTATTATTCATGATCTTGGTGTTTTATTTGACTCTAAAATGTCATTTTCCGATCATATTGAATATATTGTGAATAAAAGAAATCTACTTTTTGGATTCATTAGAAGAACATGTTATGACTTAAACTCTATTAATACATTAAAATCAACTAAAATCACTGTATGTTATGATAGTGTGACCTATTCTGATGATTGCTTCTGTGGTATGGTCCCCTAGTTTTAATTTGCACATTGCAAAATTGGAAACTGTGCAACATACATTTTACAGAATTGCTGCATCGTGTTTAGAATTACATGATCCATTTATAAATCATGAATACCAAGAAATATTCTAAATATTCCTTCACTCGGCTCATATAGAAAATTTAATGATATAATGTTTCTGTATAAGCTCGTGAACAACCTAATTCATTGCGCACCTTTATTAAGTCAATTGAATTTCAGAGTTCCTATTCAATCGTCAAGAAATATTGTCACATTTGTATTGTTACCTTATACTCAATCATATACTGCAAATAATCCATAATCCATTAATCCAAAAAATTATGTAAATTGGCCAACGATCTCATGTGCGATGTATTTGATCCAAATTTTTTCTAAATTCTATATTGGAGCTGCAAATAAAACTTTAAAATATGAATGAGAATGTACTGTCGATCTTATGTTCATGTACTAATATTACTATTTATGTTCAAATGGACATTTGTTCGTAAAATATGAAATAGAATTGTAAAAATAAAATATCAACGAAAGACTTGCTTGAAGGATTCCTGTAACAGCCTCCTTGTTGTTGAACAGTGCCATAGAAGCTTTCGAGAGGACCTTGTTTAATATTCTTTGTCCAACACCCCACAGCTCCTCAAGCTTCTTGCACAATAGCAGTGACAGCAGTGGTGTTGCACTGCCAAAAGTAAAAGCATTTACTCTGGGGCCCCTGTACCTTGCACTGCCATTCCCTAACAATTTTGAGCACATCATTCCAAAATTCATGGTGTTTGAACCATGGGGTCATGGGACACCGATAATTTTTACTTTCATCTAAAAACACATTAAGAGAATAAAAAAGAGAGTCAACAAATCAACACACTCAGGTGTTGCAAAGGTGCAATGCTTCAGGTTTGCCATGAGAAACACCATATTTAAACAATTCACGCAATACCGTGTAGCTCAACAACTTTCAACAACAACAATTCAAAAGAGAATAGTTTGGATTATATGTAAATCTCACCCCCAAATTTCATGTAAACCTTTATTTAGACAATTAAATATTCTCCCTCTTCCTTGCATATACATTTATGAAGTAGTCGTGTTTGTTAAGACAGAACTATTAAAATCCCACCCCTGCTTTAGAAGAAATAGTGTAGGTCACGAACACAGCACTTGCAATAAAGTTAATATTCATCGTCCTGGTGTGTCAACAACCCCTTGCCAAAAAGGCCCTTATCGTTCATGAATAATTTTGTATCTTTCCCTTCCCAAAAATCTGAAACATATAAATAAATCGAATCTCTTTAAATCTGTGGTTAAAAGCTTTTTAATGTCCTATTGTTTCTATAATGTGAAAGAATTTACAGATTTTAATAAATGAAGTTAATGAGAGTTTCAATTTCCTAATAAATATTATTTTCCACATGACTTCGGATAATCTAAGTGATGTTAATATCTCTTATACTTTATCACGCCATTGTTTTAGTGTTCTAGATACTGATTAAATTCCCTTTTCATGCACGTTGATTTTGCTCCATTTTGTTTTTTTAATACTTTATTTCTAACTGTATGCAACATAGGCACGGTTGTGTCCATTATCTCCGTAGCCCCATGCTGGCCTGGGTTTTTCTCCGGTTTTACTCCAGGTAGTGGCGAATTTTCCTTGGGCGGGAATGTCATTAATACTTTTGTTTTATTAATCTCAAATTCTTACTGCACTAATATCTATAATTTATCTTGAATAATTAATGGGTAACAGTAGGTATTTATTAAATAATTTCTTTTGTAAATATTAAATCCGCCACTGCCCACGGGTCCTTGATCGGAATTGATGGAATAGTCCCTTGCTTGTTTCTGGAGAGTAACTTAATTTAATGCCCCCCACGTGGTCATACGCAGTTTGCAACTGTTTTTTGACAATAAAGTTTATAGTTTTTTTAACTGTGCAGAATATTTCACTTACATTTTTTCCCTTGAATTCCTATTCCAAGAACTCTCTCAAAAAATCGAACTTGGCATTTTTGATATTCCCATCCTCCTTTTTGAATTTAACATCTTACATCAAAGAGTTGTTTCGTAACACCTTGAGAAGGTAAGGTGGATCAGCAAAAACAAGAATATCATATCCCAATCTAAGACATGGGTCATCTCTCTCTGGGAGAGACTTAGCGACCAGAGCCCGAAGGGCAGAGACTGCGCAAGATCTGAAACCAAGGTCAACATCTTCAGACCAATTCCCTGTAATGCAACAACAGTTTCCTTGATGGCATTCTCTAATCTCCCTTTGCTGATGGAAGGGCTTAAATAAAACGCAAGGTTGCTTCCAATTGGAAACTACACCGTGCACCACAACCAAGACAAGAGAATGGTCAGCAAAGATAGGCAAGCTGCCTCCCGCCACATCTTCATAACCCAAAAAGCAATCATCAATAGTCTAAATGCTTTTCGAAGGAAATTTCATCAAACATCAGCACATAAAATTTATCATTTCTGACATGGAGGGGAGTTGCATAGCCATGCTAGTAAGCACAGTTTTGGAAATGCCAGGAGAGAGAAGAACAGACTGACGAAGTCTGTGAAAGGGTCCTTGAACTCTGCAAAAGTGACAACTGACACAGAAATCGGTACCCAGAGGAATCGTTCTTCTGCAGTGACAGAGCCAATGCTATAATGTGGTTTGAATACTGCTTTGACTGAACAGCTTAAGATTTATTTGCGAACGAATGATTTTTGCTGACACTAATCTCTCGAATGATTGAGGAGAAATGTTCAGTTGCTTCCTTATCAACCAAACCATTCGATCTTTAAAATGTTTAGCAACTTATGTTTATACATCCGGTCGCTTCTCAGAGATATATATTTTCTACAAGGTAAGCCCATGTGGTTTTTCAAGCTGTACTTCTGTGAGGTCTTTGAAGGAAATTTTGGGGTTGCTCCTGGCTCAAGTGCAGAAGACGGTACCTCACCTGTGCAGGGAATCTCTTCAATCCATCTGCATGTGTGTTATTTGAGTAGGTGATGTAAGATTGTCAAATAATATACATCTGGAGGTGGAGGGTATAAAATCACTGGAAGCAGCTGAGGCTGCCGCCTCTGAGCTCGTCCACCTCAGGGGCGATGAAATATCCACCCACGTGCACAGTCTTGGAGAAATCTGACAAAAGAAGAGAAATAAATGATACCAATAATTAAATTTTAACACTGGTGCAAGAACATTTCACTCACGAAATTTTGCACTAACCAATATGGGACAAGGTATTATACATTTTCTTTGCAAATGTAATGAAAATGCATCATACTAAGATACTGAAATTATAGGAACAAAAGGTAGAAAACTTCAGAAATAGCAAACAACATACTATGTAATTATTCAACCTCTTCAAAGAAAGGAAAAGAAGATTTGTGGATTATGATTGAAAATATTAAAAAATTAGACACACCGCACTTCTAAAAATTAATAAATAATAGCAGTAAATTTTCTCTCTGTTTTTTTTGGTGAAAACTGCAAGCTAAAATCTACACAATCATTCAAGGGACTGAAGTTAAATACATACGAGATGTAACTACAGTAATATGTCACCACATATTTTACAAAATTCTCAGAAAAAGTTCCTACAAAAATACAGAATAGTTATAACTACCGTTACAGTAGAATGGTAATGTGAACACAGATCTAAATCAAAATTCACATAATATGCAACAAATTATATATTTGCAAGTCATTCAATTAACTACTAAAATGCTACCTAGAAAGAACAAAAACAATACTATCATGTAACTTTTCTATGATCACCTTACTTTACATGGCAAAAACAAAGGAACATGGTACATTAATCACTATACTAACCACATTAACGTATTTCATACACGATAAAGAGTTTTCCAAAATCACATAAAATAAACAATTCGGCAAATATCAATTAAGTTTCCAAACTCACCTGCTCTAATTATTGTACTATATTTTTCAAATAATTTCAGATTTCTCCTAGTAGTTGCATTGGGTGGATCTGAAAATAATTTGATTTATGATAACTCAAATATTCATTTCAAAGAAGATTAAATTTGCTTACTAAGTAAAGGTATGGAATTAACTTTGAGGTCCATCCTCACCCTTTCCAACAACCTCCCTGTCTAGCATGTCGCATCGAAGTGGAGAGAACATAAGAGTTATTGCTTTTCATTGCTTGTCTCCCCATTCAAGGGACAGCCGCAGTCCCAGGAAGTGTAACCACATGTCAGCTGTTGGTCTTTGACACTGCCTGGTTGGAATTTAAATCTTTCCGTAGTCCCTTTGTCGTAAGGCATAAGGTATGCCTGTAGCTGATTTCCAACAGACAAAACATCTTCCACACAAAAACGCATCCCAGCAGTATTATAAATCCTTTTAAAATACATACCTCCACAAAATTGGGAGACACCATCAGGTCATCCCCCCCCCCCCCTAGGGTTTAGTGCTTGCCAACATCAAGGTCATTAGAGCTCATCAGGTCGTTAGGTCTTTGGCTTCTTCACTTCACACTTGCACACATGAAAAACTAGTGGTGCAAAACCATTGCATATACTTTCTCATATATGTTTCTCAGTCTGCACTAGAACGATATTAAAGCATTCTATTAGGAGAGGGTTGCTTTTCAACATGTTACCCTATATTTTGCTTGTCTTCATTTTACCTATTTAAAAAGTTTATTTAAGAAAAAACTTTACTAGCAATTATATAAAATAATCTCTAACATACAAAATCAGTTCTTTCGTTTTTGGGGGAGATAAGATCAAAAAGATTTATTTTCTATTTCAAAGATATATTAATACGTAAATATAAAGATAATTTAGATATTATTATCGTGAGAACAAAGCAAGCAAACCATCAATATTCTTACATAATTTAATGAAAAACTAATAAATTAATTTCTTTGCAATTTGAAATTGCAAAATTATATTAATAAAAATTAATTGTATTTATGATTAATTTCGGTGAAATAGGTGATACAGCTTACTTTATTTACTTTCTCATATTTCATAACGTTCCTTGTCTATCTCATTTAAGAATTCTATAAGTGTTAAAATATATTATTTAATATAATATTATTTTTAACAATTGAAACTGCTATAAAACATTGAATTATAAAAATTAAGAAAAAAAAGAAAAGAAAGATTTTTCATCATACGTTACCTTCAAAACAAAACAAAAAAGAACATGCCACCAAGTTAATTCCTCAAACGATAAGTAGTAACATAAAAGAACATCCTCTCGTATCCTGGCCCGGGTTTTTCTCCGTTTTTCCTTCGGGTAGAGGCGGATTTCTTATACAGGTTCTCTAGGCTTTGTCTAGGGGCGTGTTTATTGTAACAATAAATCGTGAATTTAGTGTTTTTTTAACTCTTATGATTTTTAAACACTATACTCAGAATAATCTATAGTTCGATAATAACTTGTACATGTAAATTTACAAACATATTTGCGTTAAATTACAAACATATTGACATTATATATGTATTATAACTCGCAGCTAACTTTTTATCTTATCTAGGAACTTTTGCTGAAATTTTTGAATCCGCCTCTGCCTTAGGGCCCTTGATCGGAATTGATGGGATGGTCCCTTGCTTGCTTCCGGAGAGTAAATTAGTTTATTGTCCTCCACGTGGTCATACGCAGTCTGTACTGTTTTTTGACAGCATGCACAAGTAACAACAACATCCGGCAAAAGAAGCAGTGGATATATCTAATACGTAAGATTACAAGCATTGAATTTCTATACATAAATAGATACAAACTCAATGTTACAAGCGAAAAGATGCAGCGAACGCAGGGAAAAAATGCAGCGCCACCGGATGACAGGTTACAAATATAGCGTAGGGGTCGCGTGGGTGGAAGGTTAATGATACTAAAAGACACGTTAGATGCACACATACCTTTCTCCTTTACAAACTAACATATTAAAATGACACATCTACAAACATATACTAATTGCATTCACATCATTGGCAAATAAAAATTACGCGCCATAAACGTGTGCAAGTAATAAATGCAAGAAAAAACAAATTATTTAAAAAATGTTTATGATAGTGTAATGAACTATAATTATATTTTTGTCGGGGTCGAAGCCAATAATTCAACTAATTACTGTCTTTTATTAGAGATTTGAAAGTAAAATAAATATTCAGAATATTATTTTACTTTGCCTATGCCAGGGCCAGGAAACTAGATAGCCGCTAAATGTCTGAGGTTTGAAGCTTCAAGTAGTTAGAGGGTAACACTTACCAGACTGCGCTACAGTCACCCGGCACGTGATAGTTTGTCCAGCGCTCAACAGATGGCTGTAAGATCGTGTTCACCCATCTCCTAATGGCTGTTAGTGTTCTTTGTTCGTTACCAGTTCGTTACATTACATTCTGCGTGCGGTGCTCAGGAGTGGATTTTATCTAGTGGAAAGCCTCGTATTTTTGTGTGTTCCGGGGTGCTTTAATACAAGCGGCAACCCGGAAATAACTTTCCTAGGCTTCCCTACCCCACCAGAAAGGTAAGTAATTCTTGTTGTCTTAGCGCCACTACCCACA